>KK115291.1:323274-342929 GCA_000611955.2 Stegodyphus mimosarum | reverse complement strand
ATATATGTATATATATATGTAATAATAAAAAAAAAAGGTCTGAAGTAAATGACGAGCAGGAATTTTAACGTCGTAGAAGTGTAGATCCATAACGAATAGGAAATTGGAGGCGAAGGCAGATTAAATCTTCATTTTTTATTTCCGCTTGTTGTGGCCACAATCAACTTGGCACATGAAATGTGCCTATTCCAAAATAGCTCACATTTTAGATGAAGTTTCAGTAAGAAAGAAGAAAGTAGCAGACAGCAGTCCAAATAAGCCGAAGCGTAAAGAGCAAGTGCGTTACGTTCAGGGTGAAATCCCAATTCAGACTGAGTTAGTTTTGGTTTACAATGCATTTTGATTGGATAGTTATTACTTCTGTAAAATTATTATTGGTTACTTCACTTTTAGTTCCATTTACATTATCAGAATTATGTTAAGTGCCATAGGGCATGGATCAATCTAGAAATGACGCAGTGCGTAGAGAGGTTATTATTTTTAGAATTCAGAAGAGAAATTTACGTTAATTTAATCTTAGACATATTCTTTATTTTTCTTACATATATATATTATAGCGAAAGAGTTTTTTACTTCTAGTAAAATGAGTGCTTTCCAGTAAAATACCAGACGGCAGTATTCGAATAAGTGACTGCGGTGTCAGCAATAAAAGGTTGATCTTTTTATATCCTAGTCAGCATATTTGAAGGTAAGGATATTTCTGTTGAAACATTAAGTCACTGAAATGATAAAAATTTTCACTTCGCTTTATTCGCTTTCTATCCATTTTCTCGTATCTAGAAAACGCGTATTTAAGCTTCTTGCATATTTATAGAGCTGTCATAGGGCCCAAAATTAGGTAAAAAGTAACCTTAATTGTGTGTAGATTTTAAATACAACTTTACCAGCTTCGAGGCCGAGCAGGCAGAGGTTCTTCTTCTTCAAGAGCAAAACAAAAATGTTTGAAAACATTCGGAGAATGTTTTTTGATTTACATAAAAAGGACCTGTATCTGATCGCTGTTGAAATAGATAGAATTTATTCAGAAACTACACTAAACGAAGATTGCTTTTTAGACTAATCTTGGAGCTCAGACAAGGAATGTTTGACTACCAATTTAATTAAATGCTGGAGCAAAATTAAATGAAAAGGAAAACATGGACATGCCTTTTCGTCTTTTGAAGAAACCTATCGTTATTTCTTAAAAGATCTCTTGATGGACGTATATTACATACTTTCATGTTATGTAATTTCAAATGATCCCATCAAACAATTTTTGAAACTTGAAGGAAAAACATGCCCCATCTTTTGACCAATATATATTTCAAGATATGAAGTTAGCTGTTGGTTAGAATAACAAAAGGGTTACAGTCGGTTGTGTAATGACAGTCCTAAATTTCGAATATAAGGACAAGTACAGGCGTGAGATGTGGAGCAAGCCAATCATTAAACAAATCCAACAGCGAATTTCAAGTTAACTCTTTCTGGTAAAGTTCAATCTGAGTATATCCACAGAATGGCTTCAAGATCAGATCAAATAAAACACATTGTTGGTGCTTGTTTAGAGGAGTTTTTTTAAATCGTTTTCACTTACTTAAAATAACGTATACAATGAGATAACTCAAGTGGATACTAAACAAAACAAAATCACATTTAAAAAAATTATTGCTTAGCATGATTTTATAGCTTGATCGTGACGAATGCAATGTATGTTTTCTCCGAAATATAAATGTATGAAACTGTATATTCAATAAATGAATGAAACTATATGTGAAATTTGTATATTCTGTGAAAATGTATATTCAGTTTCAAAAGCATAAAAAATTACACTCGATAAAAGTATTTATTTTGTAGTTATACAATCATACATTTTTTCACAGCACAATATCCGTGATATCTTCAGATGGATGCCTAAATCTTTCACATAGCACTGCAACGTGAGAAGAAGCACGCATGAAAATTCACTTTATAAGCTACTTTTCTTAGTCAGAAAGCTTATTCCACTCCTAACAGCATAAGTTTATTCCTTCGACTCAGAATTTATTATGTATGAATGTCGGATAATTCACCATTTTTACCACACAATAATTGTATTTGTCATATTCAATGATTTCAAGCAGTTTCTTAAGGTGACATAAACCTTCAATATATCTGAAATATACTTGAAGTAAACAAACATATTTGAGAAAGCGAACTTTAATTAATCTCGCTTTCTAAGGAGTCTGATTAGTTCTTATCTTTGTATAAATCCCTAGGTCTTGGATGCAAATTCCACTGATAATTCATCCAATCGTTCATTATCGATAATTATATCTGAAGCCTTTTAGTCATTGAGTGATAGAGATGGCTGAATCTCAGGAGAAAGGATTTCGAATAACACATGAAATCAAAACCACGATGAAAAGAACTATGCACAAGGTATGTTGAGTTGACTGGGAACTTGTTGCGAAACTTTCTGGAATGAGGTCCCCGAATTCACCGCTATAATCTGCGTCGTACAGATCCAGGGTGTCGTTTGTGCCTGTGGAATAATACAAAAATCATTAAAACAACATAATTAAACTTAGAAATGTTAAGACATTATAATTTTAGAGTACCAAAGGTTAGCAAACAAAGGTTGTTAGGCTTTCAAAATGCCTTGAAATTAATTTAATCGTATTCTTTAGAGGCTGGACAAATGAAGGAGCTTAAAAATTTTATCCCTCCCGAATAATAAACTGATTATTTTTGTAGATGTGGAAGCAATATGTAAATATGTAAATGAACATATCTGAAAGTACAAACTATTCTGTTATAGGAAAGGAGCACCCTTTTAACTAAACACATTAAAAGAAATGATTTTCAAAACAGACCACTTTTTATTTTTAGTTGTTTTTAATAAAGTATTATTCATATAATACTATGTCCGAGAAAATATATACTGGTAAGAAATCGCAACGTTTAATTACGCATGGCCGATATACATATATATACAGAATGAATTAGAAACAGCTTTTTATCATATGCAAGAACTGGTTGGTTTATTTCCTAGGCAGAGATATGTAAATTAATCTGCTTGGATAAAAATGGCTTTGTGTATTATATTTTAAAAGCTACCTGCTAATATTTATGTTGCAAATGGGTAATATGATTGATAGCTTCTTATATGGCACATTCCGAAACAATAATCCCATAGCTTAGCTTTAGGAAAAGGAGATTTTCATGTGCAAAGAACTTCGCCGATTTCCCAATGACAATCGTACCAAACTTTTATGATAATCAAGCTTAGTAGAAAAATAACAGGTGTAAATAGTAGTGTTTGCAGTCGTCCGCATCCTCCTAAGCAGTCTATGTAAACAAACGCGCGTTCGCAATATTTGCAGACACGGATTGGCAAACTTATGCATCTGTGAAATTCTAATCTAGATGGTGTGCCGAGATATATTCTTGTCCTGTGTGGTTTGACTTTTCGTTCAACGGCGTTTCGACATAATGGCGTTCACAATCTCTGAGCTGATTTATTTTTTGATAAATGGATTGCGATTGTATATGATTTTATTAGCATTAGGTTTACGTAGTGTTATTTCAATTTATTTTATGAATTATTATGAAAGTAGCTAAACGTAAAGACGTCGTAAGCATTGCTATGTCTGTTAATCGAAAATCGTATATTATTCTTTTGGGTTTAGACCAGGGGTGGGCAAATACTTAATCACGAGCCAAAAAAGTCTTTTTTGCGTTGTTCCAGAAGCAGGGCTGTGCACCCTGCCACGATACTTGTGTAACATCGTTTGCGATGCCCTTACGATTTGCTGAGACAGGATGTGGATAAAAAAACATCGCCGGTGAAAACTTTTAAGAATATTAGAATTTAAAATAAAGTTTAATGTACTTTATTTCCTATTCCCTATTTTAAATAAGCCCCAGATGGTGAATACGGGATCACAGCGACCCTGTATGTGGGATAAGAAAAGAAATATCCATTGTACACTAAAATCTCAAGGCGTATGAAGCACAATTATTTTTAACACAAACACTGTGTAGAAAAAACAATTATGGATTAATTTACATGTAATGTGAGTCTTGAAGTGCCGAGTGTTCGTTTACGCTTATTTCATCCAAATTAGATTCTAAGTGACTTGATCCTTGATACCGAACGTAAATTTCCATCAATAATTTGTGATAATTTTTTTATATATACTTCATTAGCGAAAACGTTGCAGTCGAAAATAAATATGTCAGTCCAAATGAAACTAAATAAAAACCAAATAAAGGCTATTCCAAATCAAACCAAATGACATAACCCAGAAAAATTTTAATTTTATAATTACCAAAACCAATCACTACAAATCCGTTAACTCGCTTGAAAGAAACTTTTATTTAACAAATGATCCAATTGCAACTCAATCGGATCTAAATGAATCTAAACTGCAGCAGTCCATTAAAATTAAAGTGTCCTTAATAATGGCAAATATTGTTTTTAATTTTTAAAATTTTAACGTCTTCAAATCTTCTGACAAATTCAGTTTATAACGCTTTCATTACTATTCCATACCTAACAAAATCCTTATTTCTCATCGTGATTCTAATGTTGGAAAGTAATTTAACTCTTTCTCATTCAAATTTTCAGAAAATACATTAAGTTTTGATATAATTAGTAGTTATTCCTTTTAGTACATTCTTCGGCGAATAGCTTATATTCAACGCTATTTGAGTCATGAGCACATATGTGCAGATATATTGTAACAATATATGTGCATTCGTATTGCTGATTTAGGTATTTTGCGCACAAAATCGGACAGGAAAGAGATGAAAATATTGTTAGAAAGGATTTCATAACAGAACGGATTAAACAATTAAAATTGAAGCATCCCCTGCGGGCCTGATTTAGATGATGAGTTTTTCAGAAATGCCAGTAATGAATTTGCTAACTATTGATATACGCTTTTTGTGAGCATATTCAGCCCAAATAGACAAGGACTGATTAAGCTCACAGAAAAAACTTTCGCGTGTACACAGCGCACAATACACACTTCAGAAAAATCTCAGTCGAATGCCCTGGAAAATTCAATACGTAAAAGAGCAGGCACCAATTATAGCTTCAGAAGACTTATATTGGAAAGCCTGGCCAACCCAGCCTGGGCCACAATAGGGAAAACAAACTTAAAAATAATTTACATCTTCCAAAACTAAACGCATAACATGGTCCTGAAAGCTGCGTAGTTTGTGAGGAATAGTCAAATTCATCGCAAACCAAAAATCGACCCGATGCATGATTTTCTGCTTACCACGTCACAAAATTTCTTTGACAATATAGCGAAATCAGAATGCATGCATTTCTCAAGAATTACGAACTGTGATCCAGACGTTCAAAACGCAGGAAGAAAACCAAGAATGATTTTTCACAGTGAAAAGTGATGACTCATCAGCTAAGAGATACAGCAATGCTGAAATGGACTCTTATGTACAGTCGAAGATGCCTTTTTCTACAAGAAGTTATTTACGGTTCCTAGGCCAGTTTGACAGCTTTGCTTTCGCCTTCCCGCGACGCTTTTTCAGCGTGATTTTCTTAATGCCAATGTTTAGGGGCATAATATCATAATAGTGGATCAAACTTTATATAGCTATATGTGTACACAAGCTCTATGTTACAAGATACAAGTTTTTGTTCCATACAGCAGTGATTATTGCTGAAGTAACGTTGTACAGACCACATGCTTATTCGACAACTAACAGTTTTTGTGGAGCAATAAGCGTATGCTTAGCTTAATAGCTTGAAATCTTCGTATTATGATTTAAGTAACAGTAACGTAGATGTATCCAAAACAAGACACAGTTACGACATTCTGTTTTTCGTGTTTAAAGAATAGCAGCAGTCAAATGACAAAATCGCTGATCACTAGAAGTTCGATCTAGGTTCAAATCTCGGTGATACAGATACAGATAGTAATACAGAGGCAATCAATACAGGTAGTACAACGGAACACAAAGGAATCTAATTTGTAACACCCATCGCATTACAAAAATTGCGAGTCATAGGATTTGTAATTCCTACTATTTGAAGAAGTAGTGCAAAGAAATAACTATTCTAATTTTAAATCCAGCTTATATTTCTTTTACTACTTCAAATGCATCTTCTATTCCGAAAATAATCTGTGAATAAACTTCCAAACTTTATAAATAAATTTATAAATAACTGTGTAACATTTATTTATGTTCCATGATAATAGAACTCTTCAACCTGTGAGTCTAGAGTCATCATTGTCTTGTCGTGATGGGCGTATCAAATTTTCACGCAAACTAGCCTTCAGCCGCCACATTGCCATGCAAAGAAATGACGTGTGGGTATATCATGTGCTATATCATAATGGTAAAGTATATAATCTCTTCCTCAAACCTCACAGAAACGTTACATTTGTTAATCTATGGTTGAAAATATTGCGGGCATGCCTGCCAATTTATATTGCTCTGTTCTGCGTTTCCGGTTAATGCATCATTTGCACCTGTTGTTTTTCCTTACATGCTTGATTCACGCTCAAAATGTTACGTCTTTGAGAAGTCTAGTAGTTTTCCTTCTTAATTGAAAATGTAGTGCTGTAATTCGTTTGTCTTTCATTTCCAAAAAACACATTTTTTATTAGAAGCATGGAATGTGTATATAATATGTATGTAAATTCTGATTCAATAATTAATTCTAACTACAAAAGCATGTTATGTATTTTGTTCATTGAGCATGAAAATATTTTATCGTTTAATGTTTTAATTTTGTTGAAATAAAGTAACAGATGGACTGCCTTTATAATTTATACAGATATTTAGAGCTTTTGGTCTGCTGATACGCAGACTCCCGTAAGTTTTAATTTGTCAATAATTTTTTAAAAATTTCTGTTATTTCTATTGCTGCAAATAAGGTTAAATGTATTTAGCATTTCTGTGTAGTTGCTGTGCAGTTGAGTTTGAATTCAGTCGGATGCTATAGAAGGCTAACGAGAACTTGTCAGATACAAGTTCTAGTTGGCAGGCAATTAAAGTGAAGGTATGGCTAAATTTTTGTACTTTCGAAGAATAGAATTACACTCTCGAAGAATAGAATTTCGAAACTTTCAGACTCTGAAGTTTTCTTTCCTATGATTAAAATAACCAAAGTTATAAAAGTTATACAATCCCAAAATTTATCGTTTAAATTATAGAAAAAGTACCTTCTATTGTCAAATACCGAAAAAATTTTTTTCTTAATTTTATAATTTTATAATTCATTTTTAATTTTATTTTTTATAATTTAATTAAAATCATGTACTCATACTAAATAATACGTATTTTCTGTTCCATTAAAAATTGGCACGTATTCATTTACAATCCCAGTTTTTAAACGGGAGCCAAAAAACTAATTTTTTTATATCTGTTAATGAACCGTAAATCTGAACTGTTAATGAAAATTAAATAATCTGCTAATGAACCCCTTCACGCAGATTGCAAAACTGACCAAAATAAAATTGACCTGCAACTATTCGAACTCCAGTTATACCGAATCTAAATTATCTAGATCACTTGTTTTTCTTTTTAAGCCGAATCAAATTTAACTCGTTACAATTGACGTGTACTAATTTTAGCTGTGGTCTAAATAATCTAAAAGGTTAATTCAATTTACGCATATATTTAAGGAGGGATTAAAGCAGTTTATATGAACGTCGTGAAATTTAGATTAACCTTCGGTGCTGGCTAAATAACTACACTAAAATGCCAACGGAAATGAATTTATATATACTTTAAAACTGCCTGCTCTTTGTTTTTTCATTGTTCTAATTTAGTTTATTGCTCCTTTCTGCGATTTAGAACTTCAGTACAAAAATTATTATTTCATTGCTTTGTTTTCTTAGAAACAAAAGTTAGTTACATTTTTAAGCAAAGAAAATATAATTTTATTATTTGATTTAGTCAAAAGTAAAGCTGTTTCCATTTTATTTTGAAAAATGTTAAAAAAATTATTTTTTAACAAAATAATCATGTTTTAAATAAAATCAAATAGTTGAAAAAGTAAAATAGCATCACTAAAGTTATATTAATTAAATAATTAGCCGCAGAAAATAAAGAACATCGAATTTTTAAATTTTTGTAACATCCGAGTGGGTTATAACTTTATTACTTTAAATAACTGAAATTCCACGGTGCGTATTGTTACGGATGTTGTATAAATGTAAATAATTTTAGTGAAATTATATGTAAAATTCTAGTATCTTTTGTATAATGTGACAGGAAAATCTAAGCAAGCGAATCTTTGCCGGAGTCTACTTAACTATCTCGCTTAATTTGCGAGATATCGCAAAGTTGGAGATGGTTTGGAAAGCTGATTTTTGACGCTAAATTTGGCGAAAAATCACCATAAGTCGCTAAATTTGGCGACCGTTTGGCAGCACTTTGTCCGGTCCCTATATAACTATAATAGGTATTGCAATTGAATAACTGTAATTGATCCTGTAACGTAGCTGTAATCGTATATGGTCTCACATGCTTTCCAGGAATTTCAAGAAGTGCAATTAACTACAGATTTCTCAATGGCCGGGTGAAAATTATATAAGACCGGAGACAGGATCTGTTCTAAGTCGTTTAATTTAGCTTGAGTTTGGAGTATTGAGATATTTGCAGTTCTATGCACGCGGTTTGCATTGCGTTGTGTTAAACGGTCTTAGTGGTTTGAAATATTAGTACTTATTGTTCTCAGCGTAACTGTGAAGAGCTGTACAAGTATTTTTGTGGGAAGTCCCAGAAATATGAAGTGTTCCTTTCGAAAAAATGAATTTTATCAAGCTATCATCGGTTCTGTGTGTGGAA
Organism: Stegodyphus mimosarum; assembly: GCA_000611955.2. Taxonomy (NCBI): domain Eukaryota; kingdom Metazoa; phylum Arthropoda; class Arachnida; order Araneae; family Eresidae; genus Stegodyphus; species Stegodyphus mimosarum. Next base: position 334,142 of record KK115291.1, on the reverse strand, counting down.
CCGTCACGCACGCAACAATCTATTCATGGTCTAATAGCTATTATTAGCAGGTACAATTAAATGAAAATGATAGTAGAAATCAAGCTTTTGATCTAATAAAAACGTTAGAAGGCTTTATATCAATTGCAAGAGATAAATAAATGAAAAATCTGTAAAACAGTAATCCAACACTCAGCCAAGTTGCAGACTCAAAGCCTGTTAATAATAGTCAAGAAGAAGAAGAATCCACAGATGCCCGCAAAATGTCAAATGCAGCTCTATTATTTCAGTAGTGCTTAATAGAATATATTACTTAACAAATGCAATGTACAATCTTGTGTAGAAACATTCGATGATTACGAAGTATAAAGTTTTTCGTTATGGTTGTCCCATCTTCCTCGCACAAGACTATACATAAGAATAATAGCTTTCACCTTAGAATATGGTTTATTGTGAATCGTCGCACGTAATTTCTTTGTTACTCTACAGCTATTTTATTCAATGGGGCATACCAAAGAGAGTGATGGCCTAAAGCAATATTTATGATTCCGACTCTACGGATGCACATAACAAGCAGCGCTTATGAGAATGATTTCTATTCGGACTCGTTGGAACTGCGCGTCTTTCAAGTTCTGGTAAATCTTAAGTTTTTTGTTAAGCTAATCAGTTTTTTTTAGACTTTATTACTTTCCTCTCATGTCTCGGGCTTCTACTCAAGTTTAGGTTAAGTCGCAAATTAATTTTGGATTTGGCAAGAAAGTACATGTACAAGAACTGAATTTGTGCTTGTTCCTCTTCTTGTTTATGATGAAGCAGTTCTCACCAGTTCCCATCGGGGTTTAGATAGTTCTTGATTGAACTAAATTAGCATTTTCAAATATTTGATGTGTTGTTAAACTAACTACTACTAGGTTACTTTAACATTGCCAAATTGCAATAGAAGGATGAAATACAAATTTTGCTTTAATTCTGACAAGCTATAAATAAACAAATATACCATCTTAACTCGCGTATTTTTCCCTCTTTTTCTCTAATTTTACATCTTGAAGAACAGGAGGGAAATGCGCACGGCATATACTGTTTCCGAAGAGAAGGCTTCAATGATAAACATAGGGCATAAGAAAACACATATAAATAAGCATTAACATTATTATTTTACGTATTTCAGAGGGCATATCAGTTTCAATGATATTCCTTTAACCTTAAACAGTATACTTTCTATTTGGGAGTATATTTTACATTGTTACGCTAAAGGCGTTTACGTCGCAAACGTAAGGTGTTTACACTGTTTACGTCGCTAAATCAAAAGTTTCTAAATCATAGTCTGAAACAAGTTAGGAAAAAATTCCTCGAGGGGGGGAAAATATGCAAGTAAATACGGTAATTTAAAATTCTTCTGGTAAACAACAGTAAAACAGCGCGAAACCAACAATTTTAGCGCTTCAGGCTATAGGTAATTCTAACTATATTTAGGCGAATCTCAATCTAAATTACGAGACATAAAATGAAGATTTCACCAGAAATTTCTTGTTCTTCAGGGTCTTTCCTTCACAACTCTTTTCTTTAACGTTATTAAAAAGAACTTGTTATTAAGGTACATAAATAAATTCACAGAAATGTAACCTGAAACCATTTCACATGATATGCTACATGGTGTAAATTGAACTATCAAAAACACATTCCTTCTAATTTGTTTGCAGACATAAAACGGACTATAATTATAAAGGAAAATCCAAACTGAAGGACATTTATTTGGTGCCTCAGATGATGCATTTTCATATAATAAATAAAGGATGAAATAAATGCATTTGACAATCCTACCCAAACTTATTTTTTGTTTATGAAGGTGAAAAATTACACTGGCTTTGTTCCTAAATATTTTAGAAAGCTTTTACGTTGCAACATAGAAATTATCGAAACAACTTGGAACCGAAACCTTTGGCTTTGGTCCAGTTGTATGTTCTTGCCAAATGGTTAATTGGTACAGATAGCTTCTTGTTTAAGCGGCGGAGAAGTGAAGGGGCAATGGATTTAAGTTTTTCAAATTTTCTTTGAATACGAAATATTTTGCTGAATTCTCGTTATTCATAATCGCGATTTCGGATTCAGACGTTATTAAATAATAGATTATAACAAATGCTCTAAAAACATGTATATTTGTATAATTGATTATAACAAATCCTCTCAGAACATGTTTTTCGAATTTAAGTGTAAAGGGCGGGAAAAAGTGAAGGTTAAAATACTAAATTACAGTAATACTGATACCTCTAATTTAACTTACATCTTTAACTTACATTAAGGAGATAATTCAGAATACTGGAGACATAAAGGGATAAAAATGTCTGATACATGATACTGTCTGATACATTGATGTCTGATTGAAAGTAGATTTAGGATCGGATTAGATGGGATTAGATATAGATTTTAGATTTAACACCGGATGTACTCGTTTTGTTGGAAAAATTGTGTTTACAAGGCTTTTTCAACTTTATGCTATACTCTTTAATTGGGAAGCCAAATACATACAGCTCAGAGCTCAGGGCACTACATTAGCATACTGTTTATTCCAGCATTGCAAATTCTGAAATGCCGGTGAAACGTTTCAAACAATTCATCATCTGAAAAAATTAAAATTTTATATTTGATATTGTCTCAAAAATGTAACGCGTTCTATCAGTAACAGACTACACGAGCTACGATTTAACATATCTACGTTTTAGAGCTGTTTTCAGTAATCAAGTTTTAAACTCATTTATTACACATATGGACATATATTTTTCAGCCCAAAGGGGAAGTTTGCCCAGAAGAGCTATTAACTTCCTTTTAGGCAATTTGCGTCGTCCCAGTATAAAACGGCGTTTCACTTTTTAAATTGTTGCCACCACCAAATATTAGAATTATGCATTTAATTTAAAGAAATTAAATAACGAAGAATCAGCATGAACGTATGGAAGGTTCCCGCATTGTGAAAAAACAATGATATCTAGAGACATCAAATTTTAAATACCGAAGTCCTCCAATCGAATATGGGAGTCTGGAAGGCCAAATTTGGAATTTGTTTTATTACCTATTGCATATTTTGTAAAATTTTGACGAATTTTTGATTAAAAAACCCAACGATTTCAAAGCGAGCAGTAGCAACACTGTACGAAAAAACAAACATTTTCATCTCCAGTGCGCGAGACTTTGTATCGGAAATTCTAAAGATATGATCTTTTTAAATATCTTGTAATATTGCTGTTGAATTGAATTTTGTGGCTTAATTGCGAAGAGCATGATATTTAATAAATAAAGGTAACATACGAAACGTTAAGAAAAAACGCCCCTTTGGGCCTAATGTAAAGTCTGAAAACATTCAGATTTCATTTTTTAACATTTTTAATTATTATTCTTTGTTTTGGCATGCACATACGAAATTAATTACAACAATATAGGGAATGCTTTCTGTGAACTTAAATTTCTAGCTTCTTGAGCTCCATGAAGTTAGGCAGAAGAAATCTCAGTGGGGCATTTCATGAAGCTTCGATATGAAATTTTGTGAAATTCAGCAGCTAATACACTACATTTTAAACTCTCTGCCTTCCTTCCTGTTTCGTTCTTTAGTCCATTTTTTCTTCCATGAGTAAATTAAATACGAGAAAGAAAATGCATTTTTATATGTACCCACTTTGCACTTTTAGACTGAGTTATGGATAATTTCTTCTTACTTTTTTTTACTATAAAAGACGTATTTTGAATTTTGTTTGACTTTGTAAATCTAGTCACACCCATAAATTTAATGTCAGATTCCTCGGTCTTTGTGCAATTTATAAAAACATTCGCCGTCACTGCAACTAACAATTTCAGCGTTATTTAACTATTAACGAAAAATAATTGCTATGAATGTCATTACAACCGCTTTATTTAAGTATCATTGAGAAATAGAGAATTTTATTTACATATTATATTTCCAGCAAAAATACAAGCAAAATAAAGGATTCAGAAGATTCTTTATTTTTGTAATGATGAAATAAGCTAGCGCATTTTTCTAGCATTCTACAAACACTATTCATTGCATAGCTCCCAAAAAATGATTTTTTATTTATTTTTAAAATGATTTATATTTTAATAAAAATGTATATCAGAGATTTATTTTCTCCAACCGCTATGTACCTTTCATTTAAAATTGCAGAGTAGATGATTTTTTTCAGTTATTTTCCTTCATGTATAATCATAAAACTTTGGGTTCCTTATATGTCATATTGTTCATAAATAGGAAATAGATGAATGGAGTAAAAACTGCAACTTGAGCTTAAATCCTGTTTCATTTACATTTCTACAATAGATCTTGTAACTCATGAAAGTGATCATTTCAAATCATTCTCTCGATGCCATTGGATACTATTACGTCAGTTTCAAAGAATTTGCAAAGCTTTCCATAAACGAAAATTTTAACTTTGTGCTTTTAATTAAACCGTTCTTTAATCTTAAATACTCGTTACTATCAAATATTCATATTCTGCTTCATTAGAAATGGAAATTTCTTACGAACTTTCGTGTAAACATTATTTTGCTTCTAAGCAATTGCTCATATAAACTGCTACAAAATTTTGAGACATTTTTTCCTGAGCGGTGTTACTATTCAGTGAAGCCATAAAATAGCATTTTAACACTTCAAAACTCGAACGTATTTTGGTAGTATGTCATATATTCGCTAAATGATGATAAATTGAGTTATATTTAAACCAAGAATAAAATACACTTTTTTAAACTTTATATGCTATTTTAAAACAATAAGAAATGAATTTTAGACTATGCAAGTGAATAAAAAAATTACTATATATTTTAAACAAAAGTATTTTAAACATTATTTACTTTTCAGAAGTTAATTTTAAAAGAATCTGAATTCCTTGTCTACGAACACTTCACCTAGCGAATAGGTATTATACAGCTGTACTTCATTTTTGATTTTATTCTTTGGATCGTTTTATCTTTAAGATAAAATTAATAAACTGGAATAGTGACTGTCGTTATTTCAGATAGAAGCATCCCAGGAATTTATGATTTTACAAGCATCTACGTAAAATTTCGCATCTCACTTGCTCATCTGATTTCCTAACTCTGTTCCTTACTGAAAAAACACGCATGTCCGACTATGTTTATAGAAGACTTAACACGATGTAATATCTGTGCATAGTAGCACCGTATGGTTGTTATATGAGGCATTATTAAGTCAAAAAATAACCAAATAAATTCATTTATTCCATCATAAATGCCACATCTGAAAGCCTAATAAAAGCAGCAGTGAAACTGCTGATTTATATCTTTCAACTATTACGGAATAATATAACAGATAATAAATATTTTTTAAAATAAAATGTGCAATAAACAACAATATTTAATTAATTCAAAATATATAATTAACAGGTTTACTAAATTTCTATTATAATTTTATAAAATTTAGAAGCATTTTAGTAACGGTCTTCTATTTTGATCTTAATAATTATATTCTATATGAAAAGAATGTAAATATTACTGAATGGCAGTAGAAGATGAGCAAACTTGCGTTAACAGATTTTGATAACCCGCAACATATATATCAGCAGATAATAATTTGAAAATGTAATTTATTTTTTAAAATGTATTTTTCACAAAAACTAAAATATATTTCTCACACACATGGAGTATAACTTTACATTTATAAGCGTAGTTAATATTATTTTCATAGTTCATGTAGTCCGAATTATAGTGTACTTAATAAAATTTCTGTACTGTAATAAAATTTCGATAAAGGTCGTATAGTTAAAATAATAATTTTATTTTTAAATGAAATGGAATAGAAGGTTTAAAGGAAAGAATAGAAGTACTGTTATTTTCCCATTCTTACAAACATATTTCATTTCTTTTTTAACCAAAAATAAAGCCGCAAAATTTTTTTTTATTTACACAGTCCTAAACGTAAATATACAAACTTGTTTTCCGCTTTTTCTTTTACTGAAATTGAGCAAAATAAATTTTCTATGAGAGTGAAACAAAACTTATAATCCATTTCTCTTTAACTAAAACCACTTCAAACATTTTTACAATCAAACTGGTAAAATACTAAAATTACTCATAGAGGAACAGCTCAAGGTTTAAAATAAACAGCGGTAAACCGATAGAGATATGTAAGTGCTTCTCTGTTATTCTTTATAATTCGGAGACTTTTTAACATTATAAGCCAATTTCCATGCTTTACACATAATAGCATACTAATTACACATTTCCTATATTCATTTCCTATATTCTTTATATGATTCATTTCCTAATTTGATTCATTTCCTTTCTTTATATGATCCATTCTTTAATATGATTCATTTCTTAATATGATTCATTTCCTTTCACATTTCCTATATTCATCCAAAAATATAAATGTTTAAATAGGTGAATAATTAATATAGTTCTACTTTGCCTAAACAAGAAAAAGAAGATCTCGCACCTGAAACCGGGAGAGTTGGAATTCTTCTGAGCTATCGATTACCTTTCAAATTACCAACTGTTGACCCAATTTTAAAACCTACTCTATATATCATTCAGTTACAGGAATTAATGGCATGAAAGGAAGAAACTGAAAACAACCATCTACTGGATGCTTAATATATGCTTTCTGAACTTTAGGGATAATGGTGCCCGACCACACCAAGCTGATGTTGAGAGTTCAATATCAGCTTCATTGTTCGTTTTACGGTCAACCTTATTCGTGATTGCATAATTTGGGAACAGGTTCAGCGGATCCCTCTTCTCCATCATATGTCACAGTCACAGTTACGCAGCTAGGAGTCCATCCATCTACGATGCCGTATGACAAATGCAAATGAACCCTAATACTCCCCACCCAATGTCATTCGTTCTCCTCATTTAAATATTCGTAAATACGAAGGACAGGACTTGCATGACCCCAACTACCAGAGGAGGATTAATAATTGCGCCTGCCTTTATCCGCGCTGTGAACGGTGTAATGTATAGCCTAAGGGAGTCGAGTTTGGTGGCTGTAGAGTTTGGAGGCTGCTTATGCAGTCAGTTATGAGGAATGTGAATCCATGAAAAGGAGAAGAGCCAGTGGTAGCGTGAATCCAGAATGAGTATTTAAGTCTGCAAAGCGATTCGTGCCCGCAATTAGATTCAGAAAATTCATTTCATTCGAATTTGGCAATGGGAATTAGGGAGTATTAAAGCTGCAAGATGAAAAAAAAGATTAAAACAACAGGATTTTAAATGCCTGTGTCTGTTTTTGACACAGTTTTCGTATAATATTACTTATTTGTTCTTAAATCCTTTTTTCCTAACATTATTAATTAGCGGTCTCGTGTTAACTGAACTTTAAACAAATTGCAGTATTTTATTGCATAAATCTGTAGGCGCTTCGTGAGACTACGCATTATGTAGTTAATATTGTGGGTTTATAGAAGTGAAGAAAACATGGCAAAAGACGTTAAAAACCTAAACAAAAATTTCACAAAAGAGAGGGAAAAAATGTGAAGATTCACAGCTTAAAATAATTAACAGAATTCCGCTCTCCTTGGTATTATTTTGAATTCAGTCTGAATTTTTTGACAGATATATATTCTTTGGTCCTCTTCCTGTAATCACAAGTGGTATTGTAAAAGCCCTTTCAACCATTTAAGTAAATGTCACCACGATAGAGTTTCAATTAATTTTAAACAAACTAGGCAGAAAAAATAATATAGTGTGCAAACATACACTTTTTTATTAATCTAGTTATCTTATTGTTTTGGCTTTACAATTATTTCTACTTTCCTCAAATTCCATCATAATGCAAATTAGTTAATAATCTGCGTAACCGCAGATTTCCAGAGACTGAGAGATCTTTTGGCAAACTTATTGACCTTTTATTCTCCCTCCTTCATGAATTTCTTTATCGACTTCAGCTTCGGCAAGCCACATTTGCTTCGCAAATACTTAGGACAAGAAGCAGAGTTATTTATGTTAGAGTTAATTTCTATTTCATATTTTATTATGACTTTAGTGTTTGCTCTGCTTTTTCCTTAAGCTGAGGAGAATTGACCCCTCTTATGCTTTTAAGGTTCACGGATTTAAATTTTGTTCACCGTCAGCTTAAAAAATGGGCTTATTTTAAACCTTCAGTCTGAGTTTTGGTTCTTGTAGTTAGAAAGTAGGGTAATGCAATAAGTCATCTGAATGCCTTTACGGTTCTAGTAGTTTGGCACTATAAAGTAGTGTACAAATTCGTACGGAAGTGTTAAAAGAAATATAGAGTACTTTTAATTCGTAAATAATGAAATTAAAATAAAATACATTACACATCCTACTATCAGATTTCATTTGGCTTATCAGAAATATTGTTCAATTTATATATGTATTTAAAGTAGCCCCCATACCTCTCTCAGAAGACAGTGGGCCAAAAGAATTTTGGGGAGCTGGTATTTTAAAAGGATTATTTTAGTACTGATGTTTATTTATGTTCTATGCACAGCTGTTTCCAGAGATAACTGCCTACAGAAAATGGTCCCTAAGAGATGTTTTACTCTACTTAATTTATAATGATGTAGTTTTGTAAAGATATTTTGAAAAATTATTCTCTAACTTTAAACTAAAATTTAGGTGAACTGCCATGTCAAAGAAAGAAAAACAAAACTGCAAAACAATACTATATCTTTGAGAGTGTCTTCGACAAAATACACTGCTGGCCACCAAATTGCAACACCAAGAAAGACAAGAGATACCACAAAAAATTTTATTTAGTAGATAACATGTTGACCAAGTATCAAATGATTAAATTTATAGACTTCTGTGAAATGTGGTTCCTTCCAGAATCAATAGCCAGAGTAGCCGAAATTGTTGGAGATCACCGTTGCCACACTCCTCGGCATTGATTGAAAGAGACTTTGGATGTGTTCTTGGGGTACAGCAGATCAAGTAGCTTCCACACGTTGCCAAAGTTGATCTGATGTGGCAGCTTGGGATGTAATCTGGGCCAATCGTTCAGCAACCATTGACTACATGTTTTCTATCAAAGAAAGATCCGGAAAGCGAGCCGGCCAGGGAAGCAATTCAAACTGGCGATCGACAAGGAACACATGGACAATGCGTGCGACGTGTGGTCGCACATTATCCTGTTGTAATATGGCTGTGGCCAAGCCCTGAAGGTAAGGAAGGATAACTGGCTCCAATACCTCGGAGATGTAGCTCTAGCTGTTTAAAGTATCAGCAATGCGTACTAGAGGAGTTCGAGAGTGATATCCAATACCGCCCCATACCATAATACCCGGTGCAGGACCAGTGTGGCGGTGCATAACGCACCTGTTCAGCATCCTCTCGCCACAGTATCTCCAGACTTGAATCCGACCATCGTGCTGCAGACAGAAGCGTGACTCGTCAGTAAAGACAATTTCATTCAATTCTGCCGTCCACAGCCTTCTTTTATCACACCATTGGCGGCAGAGACGTCTTAGGTTTAGCGTCAAGGATAGACGAAGCAATGGACGTCTTGCGGACACACCACTCTGCTGTAAACGGCGTTGAATGGTACGCGCAGACATTAGATGATGCCTTACAGACTGAATGTGCTGTGCTATGGTTCGTGATGTGACTGAGCGATCCGTCACTGCTATGCGCACAATGTTCCTGTCATCACGTGAAGTTGTGTACTGAGGTGGATGCGATCGAACACGTTGGTCCGTCGTATCCTCCTGCATCCAATGGTCACATATCCACATTACAGTAGTTGGGTTTCGTCCAACACGACTACCGATTTCCCTGAAAGATAATCTACACTCGGTAGGCCACTATCCTTCCTCTGTCGAACTCGGATACTTGATCAAACGATGATCGCTGTTTACGAGACATAATTGATCTTTTTTTTAAAAAAACCACAAGAAAAACACAATTGCCGAACTTGAAATCGTCGAAAACTCCAATCCTTAAATAACGCTTTGAAGTGGTGCCACAGGTGCGCGTGATGTGCGTCTGCGCTGAAATTCTAATCATTTGCATATCTCACCTCCGCTAAAGCATGTTGTAAATTTCATGTTATTTGCATGCTTCCTTCAGGGTGTTGCATTTACGGTGCCCAGCAGTGTATTTTTAAAATAATATTTACGCATAGGTATTGATGGACATGGCACAGTCTGTGACATAGATTATGTTTGTTGATCCTTCATGTAAACTGAATACGTTGAGTTTCAGGTACGGTAGTCTCATAGGCACACCCGCACAAAAACAAAATCAAACTTTTTTCTATCATTTATGATTCATTAATTCTGATACTTTCATTTTGCAAGTATCTCCATTAGATTTCTTACAAGCAGCAGTCATTTAATAGGAAACGTCATGTTACCTTTTTCACTGTGATTTCTGTTAGCTTCCTAATAGCTGAAAGTGCATTTATTAGCAGTTTCAAAGTTTGGACTTTGAATACCGTAAGCATGTTAATTAGTTCTAAATGCAGGTATATATTTCTATTATATAAAACCCGTTTTTATGGATTAGAAAGAAAAGGAAGACATTTCTTTCAAGAAGAATTTTAGGAGCGGATTAAAACAGTCTGATCGAATGGTGCAGAGTTTGCTTATAGAATTATAAGATGACGACTTCGGTGTGAGTTTACATACGAGTATTTGTTTCTTGAAAATAAAAGGAAACTATAATTTTTTTTAAGATTTAACCCGCGAGAACTCGCACCGTGTAATGACATGCCCGATCGATTTTCATTCAATGGTTTTATTACTTTCTTCTTATCGAATTAGGCCAGAATTTCGTGTTGCTGTATTTAAGGTTACATTCTTTCAGCAGGGCAAAAACTAGTTCTGCTCTAAAAATAGATTTTGAGAAACAGTTGTCGAGGGTATGCCATACCCGTGCGAGTCCTCGCGTCAGTTCGCACAATTGAT
>KK115291.1:299634-310314 GCA_000611955.2 Stegodyphus mimosarum | reverse complement strand
ACCGCATCACAATGGCTTTCGAACTACAGTCTATTTTGAAGGGTCCATTGGGTTGCTTACCAGCATAAATCTCCATATTCCAGGTATAAAATACTCTAGAATCTACTAGTGCAAATATCTTGATGCCATACTTAGAAGGCTTTTTGGGCATATACTGCCTGAATCTGCACCGCCCCCGAAAAGGTTCGAGTTTTTCATCAATTGTGACGAACTGACGCGAGGACTCGCACGGGTATGGCATACCCTCGACACCTGTTTCTCAAAATCTATTTTTAGAGCAGAACTAGTTTTTGCCCTGCTGAAAGAATGTAACCTTAAATACATCTACACGAAATTCTGGCCTAATTCGATAAGAAGAAAGTAATAAAACCATTGAATGAAAATCGATCGGGCATGTCATACCCGTTGCGAGTTCTCGCGGGTTAATCTGAAAAATCGTTTGACAGTACCTTCATCAAATGAGGATTACTTTTGAGACCTACTGATGGCTTTAATAATGGAAATGTATCCATAATTTAGCAATACAGAATTTTTAAACAGCCTGATTTTAGTAACACTTATACTCTAAACAACTGTATCCAACGACAAAAGATTATTTGATGCTTCTAGAAAGTATTTCCTAAATATTTATGTCAATTCCTTAAAACATATTTTTATAACTAAAAGCGACTGCCCAAGTATATTAAAAAAATTGTATCCTCGAGGGAAGCCACTGTATCTCACTTCTGTGCCCCTTATCGTAATAGCATCATTAAGCATACTTCAGGGAATCTTTCTCGCCGCGATCTAATTTAATTCAAGTGCTGGCCGTCTTTAGAAGAATGGTAACGATAACTATGAGGCGTGTTCTGCTTTTTTAAAATTATATGCTTTCGGTGGGAAGTATCAATTATGAAATGATCCATTATTTTTAATGCCTCGTCATAAAAACTGGGGACCAAAATGTGCCTTTGAAGAAACCTTCGAATAAATATATTTTCCTTCGATCTTTTATAAGGTACTGATTAATTATTTCAGATTTATACTTATTTATTTCAACAACTTCTATGCATGATTAAAGAACATTAAAAGTTTTTAAACAAGCAAATCTGGCAAATAATATCATAGTCTCTATTCGTAGTAAAGTTAACGTGCAGAATTATTCTAAGTATGGCAAAAAGGACTGACACGTTGTTGAACTTGTAATAGAAAGTGAACATGCTTCCAAGTGAAATCAAATGCATGGTTAGTCATAAGTAGTCTTTGCACGTTTACATCCACAAGGCACAGAGATTTTAATCGTAGCTGCTGATGAATGAGCAAATCGAAGTAGCCAGAAGTTATCTTATGCAACGTTGCTATAAAATGTATAAAATGTTTTCATAAATTATAAGTACGTTTCGGTCAAATTGATATAAATAAAGAATCACAATATATGGTAAATTTTGGCATCAGATAGTATGTATCCCAAATAGTAAAAATGGCTATTGGCATGAAAGATAGCTAACAAAAGTAGGAAGGAAAACGAATCAGACGAAAAGATGTTTTTATGTTTTCACTTTCTTGGTACTGTAAAAAGTAAAAAGGAAGCACTGTAATCGCGAAAAATTTCGGGTACCATATTTCAGCGAAAATATCCGTTTTGACACCTATCAAATGCAATTTAACAATATTTTTACGTGACATCTCTACGTAAGGACAGAATAAAGGACTCTTTTCCCCCAAAAAATTATGAAACAGATTTAAAATGGATTCTGAAGAGATTTCTTCGTAACATGTGTACGCAAATACGTACGTACGTATGTATGTACCTTGAGCTCAAAACTCAAAAACTAGTAGCCTCAGAAAGTTGCAATTTTGTATATAGGACTGCTATAACATGCAGATGTGCACCTCCGTTTTCGGTTGCAATTGGACACACCAAAAGTATATAAATAAATGTATATATATATCACTCTCTTACTCGGCTCAGTTAGCTCAGTTTCTTTATTCTTATATGTTTGTAAATTGTGAATTTTGCACTTTAAAAATGGTTGAACTATGTTATTCTTATCTTCCGGTTAAGGTTTTTATGTCTTTAGGTAACCTGCAGGCAGTAATTGTAGAAATATCAAGAGTCAATTAAAAGTTGTCCAAGTGTGACTAAGCTTTATTTGTTTAACATAGCAGCCATATTTGTTTACATTTGAAACTTAGCAGAATCGTGGATTTGTTGCCAATCTAGAGAAACTAAGCTTGGCAACAACAAAGATAACGTCTTCTTTTATTATTGCGAATTAAATCCTGCTTAATCCATTCTGGAATTATCATTTAAGTTATTAAATTATCCCATATTGACTCAGCATAGCGTCCACAGCAAATTAAGTCACTTTCAACGCCTTCAGTGTCTTTTCGCCGAGTGAGACCATAAATAAACTTTCAGTTTCTGTGTACAAAAGAAAAATCTGCCGAATTGCTTAATTTTCCGTAGAAACTGTAATTTCAGTTGTAAAAAAAAATAATTATTTTAACTGTTTGGTATTTTATGTTTTTATATATCTTTCAATTATTAGTATAGATATTTTGAGTTTTTATGCATTTTTGCCTTGTCGCGAGTGAGAACTGAATTAATTATATGAGAAAAATATCTCTAATGAAGTTCGAGAAAATTAGTTTAATTGAAAGCCAGGAAAATATGCGTATAATTTAATATTCCGTACAAGGAAATGATGCGGTGTACGCATCAGAATTTTTCTTATAATAAAATAGGGATGTTTCAGATTTGACAAAAATTTAGAAGGAAGTCAACAAAACTTCAGATTTATTATATGATTTGTCCTTGTTTAAATTGTTTTTCTAAGAATAACATCAACGGCGACTGAAAATGCAGATCGTTATTTAAGGGAGGTTTTAGCCTTTACATACAGTTTTGTGTGGGATTGCGATTGAATATTTGGTTATCAAAAGAAATTCAGCGATTTTTTTAATCCCCGCGAAGTTATTTGAATAAAACCGTAACTCGAGTAGTTACAAAAATTTATGCATCATCTACATATGGATGGGTATCCAACTCCCAGCCCTCTTTCTGTGGTCTCGAGACATATCAGAGTATTGCCAAGGTTTTGCTGTTTAGTGAACTTAAGCTTGGAAGAAAAACCTGAAATCTAGAAGACCTGAGATTTGGAAAAAGTCGATCCTCAGCATATTTATTCACGTTATATAATTGCTGTTACCCGATTGAGCCATCAATCCCCATCGTTTATTTTTAAATGAAGAAGGGATTTTGCAACATAATAACAAGCAATTACGATCATTACTAGGAAGATATTTAGAATAAGAATAATTTTAATTATCTATAGCCGAACGCTGGTAAACGGAAAAAGTAAAGATCGAGTAGGAGGAAGAAATAGGTTTGTAAATTTTATTTAGAAAGCTAAAATAAATGACAATTAAAACGCTAAAGCCGTAAAATTACAGTGAAACTTCGATTAACAGATTTAAATCGTTCCTGAAGTCCGTTCGTCAACTAAAATGTTCGTTAAACCAAAGCAAGTTTTCCCATAAAAATTAAAGAAAAATGGATTTATTCATTCCTTGATCACAAATGATTGTTTATTTCAACGTAACAACAATGCTTTGTGCGCAAGTTAATAATTCAAAATTTATGAAAATCATTAAATATAAAAAAATTAAAAAATATTAAGCGTATAAATTAGACAAAAACTTAATTTTATTTTATTGTACTACTATTAAGAAGGGTGTGCAAACAGGCTGCATAAGTGGAAAATGATGAGAAAGATAACTATTTTTGGCTGATACATTTTCAACCATAAAAACATCAGATAACTTACTGTCTTTAGGAGGTGTCTGCATTTACATTTTCTTTGTTTCTAAGTGTCAATCGACACTGTTTGTGATTCACTGGACTTCGGTTTCACTCAAAATGTATCTAATGTGATTTATTGTTGCCTATGTTTTAGCCTGTTTCTAAAGTAAGACATTGCATTGCCATTGTAAATTCTATCCTGCTGCCTTTATCAGCTGATACTATTAAGTGAAAACTTGCATTTTCCACTACTTTCCCCAAAGTTTGTGTATCAGGTTGGGTTAGGTTATTCAGTTATGGCAAAGCACACGAGGGCTATCTGGCCAAAGGGAGGGATGCCTTCGTGGAGGACTTTCTAAGGGGAACTGGCTCGTATACACGTTACACATGGGGAAAACCACGAAAACGCCCATGCAGCCAGCCTGTTCGCGGGATTAGAACCTCGGACCGAACTACCAGTGTTCAGCGTCTTTACCGCTCGGCCGCTGGTGTGCTTAATGTGTATCGGAACTGGGGTCCTTTTGTTCCTTTTCTTCTGAAGACATGTCTTCCACAGTCACCTTTTATTATTGCTTCTGAAGTTGGTGTGTAGAGACATTAGGTATTACGAAGCAGGAGAGGTGAAAAATAAGCAACGCCTTCGCCGGGAATCGAACCACGGACCTCTCGGTTACGCGTCGAGCATGCAGACCACTACACCACGAAGGCATGCGAGGAAGGCGAGAGAAATACCTTATAGATGTTGTTCTTTTTTTGATAAGATCATGTTTAAATGTTTCTAGTAATTCCTCCTTGTTTCCATTGTCATCTTCCTAGCCCATACTTTTGACTAGAGACACAATATTATAGACAACAAAAACGTCCTACATATCAAAGTGCTCAAAGTCTCTACCCGCAACCTAATATGATCATAATTTCTTCTGGACCGAAGTCATGGTCCTGTAAATAACTTGCTGTTAGGCTTTGTTATTAAAGGTTAAGCAACAAAATATATTAAAATTATGCTTCCAGAAAGATTAGTTATGTGTCACAGGTTGCTTCCAAACACGTTTGAAAATCACCGAGTTGTTACCAAGTTGAGTATTAGTAACTCGAGCCACTGTTCGTCGTACGAAGCGTTTTGCATTCAGATAATTTGTTCGTGAAGCACATTTTTGTTAGGTGAGGCACTTATAGTATGATGTTGAGTTTTTAAAAGTTTACCAAATTAGCATAGTTCTATATTTTTTTTCCATAAGGAATACTATCTAAATTGTCTTTTGCGATGCCCACAAACTGCCGTCTAATTTGATCAAGATTGTACTAGGTAATTTTATAAAAATTCAGTCAATTCGTTTAATTAAGATTCATGTACTATAAATATTACTTTAGTGAACTCAACTGACTGAAGCTCAGCAGAAAAGAGCCCTGTTAAAAGGTACTTTATTTTACTCTACCGACGGAGCTGCTGGTCCACTTGAGATGGTTCTTATTAGCCCTTAAGTCCTGTCAATGATTCTAATTTCGTTTACGAGCCCGAAGACATATCTCCTGAGAGCTGTCCTTATAGAAAAGGAAAACAAAAGTACAGTGGAAGGGGTAAAGTCAGCCATGAGACTAAAAGCATGCTGTTTTGATTGTTCAGTTGTTAAGCTGAAGACGTCTGTGCATATGCTCTTCTTTGGTTTAAACACAGAACTGTCTTTTTTCGGAGTATCAGACTGTAGCTAAAATATAGCTTTGTATGGGGACTTTATATGGGGTTCTCACATCACGAAAAGTATGTATTTGCACCTCAGATCTGCACGAAGACCTTTCCTCCGGAGCATCTTTCAGGAAAACTGAGCGTCCGCTATTAGTGGAGTAAATGTCGTAGCTGGCCTCCTCACCCATTCATTTTCTTGTATAAAGGGAAAATGGCATAGTCCGCGCAATTTGACAACATCGCTGACATTACATCTCTGCAGGACACAACAGCACCGACTATGAGCGTAGTAACCCAAGAGCGCCTTGCTACCCGGCCGAGTTGTACTTTGATATTAGGACCTTCAAACTTTGCAGTTGTTCATTTTCTGTGACTTATGAAACTTGTGTCGAGGGCTTATTTGGAAATGATGACTGTGTTGTACTCTTTTCTCACAGCTATTATACCAATACGTGATAAAAATAGTAACTTTGAAATTTAGGTCTACTACAAAATAATTCACTCTCCATTTTATTTCAAAAACACGGCATTCGAAGTCCACCTTTCACTTCTTATCTGGTTCTGACAGTGACATGGGTACGATGGATAATAAATAAAATAAAATGAAAAGAACAAAACATCACATCGCCGATAGTCAGTAATTACCGACAGACGCTAAAGCAAAACTGGCAACGCTTGTTACATGCCAACTGCAGACAAGAAATGTGATTACGTGACGCTACCAGCGTAGCATGCGGCTATTATTCATTACTTCTCGACTATCTTCAGTTTTGCTAAAGTTCGAAATTTCATTTACTTAAAGCTGACTTCATGTAAAATACAATATTAAACCGTGAGCGGGATTCGGCTTGCAAGCCTTAGTTTGCTGACAGCTGAACTACGATCTAGAGTTTACTCTACATACGATTTCGTTAACGGACGACATTTCTTGTGCACGAAGGAAGAATTGCTTAACAATCGCTTTCGCTTTGAGTTGTTTCTAGCTATGTATTGCTGTGTGTCTCATAATAATTTGTTAATTTCTTCCGGCTAATCTTGAATGACTATTTTAAGTGATGTCAAAGAATCTGTAGCCCGACACAGTATTAAATTTTTAGTAAGTCATTAGGTTTAATTCGGAGAA
This sequence comes from Stegodyphus mimosarum, assembly GCA_000611955.2. Lineage (NCBI taxonomy): Eukaryota > Metazoa > Arthropoda > Arachnida > Araneae > Eresidae > Stegodyphus > Stegodyphus mimosarum. The sequence continues at coordinate 303,723 of KK115291.1, read as the reverse complement.
GGGAACGAAAAATCAGCAATGCCCTTCTAAATACGAACTCTGGATCTCCAGGTTACTAGCCGGACATGCTTCCAGTTACACCACGCAGGCACGCGATAGCAAAGACGAACATTGCTTATGGTTTAGCATGCTAATTGTTTTTATGCTTTGTACTAAAAATAAAGTTATGGTTTAGCATGCTAATTGTTTTTATGCTTTGTACTAAAAATAAAGTTTAGTTTACTTTTACCTCAAATTTTATTATTTTGCTCATTTAATGCTTTTTCTTTCAGAATACCTTTCATATAAAGCTCATACATGTCTGGCCGTCTTATAGTTTTACATATAGTTTCCTTATTAAGCATGTTTAGCATGTTAAGTGATCTTATAAATGAAGCTCTCTTATATTCATTCCAAAACTACATTTCATTAGTTAAATAACTTTAGAGAAATATCCAATACGTGCAGGATTTAAATTAATAATAATTTAAAATTTATTTTGCATGTAGCTAAAATATCTCAATCGGTAAATTTCATCTTAGTATTTTTGTTTGCTTGATTTTACGAATATAAAATATTTACTGTCATAAATTACTGAAACAACGTAATTGCAGTGATTACACGAAATCAATACGTCAGACTAATTAGTGGATGTATGAAACATTGTTAGGTACTCTAGCTTATAATTATGGTAATTATTCATGCTAAAGATTAAATTATTAATAGCTTTTTCATTAAAAAATAAAGGTACGAAAATATAGCATAGCTTTAATTATGGTATTTTAGTTATTTGAAGTAAATGTGAAACCTATATGCTGTCATTACTAGTATCGATTTACAATTTACAGTTTCTGCACTGATTATTCATGTTAAATATCCATGCTAAACTAATGCTAAGCATATTTTCTCAGCTTGATTCCTATAGATATAATTACAAAAAGCATCAATCAACTTAATGGGTTTAAAATCAATAAATTTTGAAAAAATTAAAAATTGCAGATAGTATACTATTCTGAGACCCTCTTTATGGTAATGCTGCAATGCAAAATTATACTAGACTTTTATACATGGTTTTTATTTTCTTTTTAGATGCGAAGATGTCAGAAAGATATTTAAAAAACATTATAGCCTTTGTTAGAAAGTAAAATTAAATGAAAGCGAATGATTAATGAATGATGAACCTTTCATTAATGAGTTAATTTGAAGTTTATGAATAAATTATACATTTCTGCAAATATTTATTAAAGAAAAACGAATGATAAGTTTTTACGAATTGAACAAAATCTTTTTACCTAATTAAAATCATTCGAAACAGCTGAATAATTAATTCATTAAAAAGCGTGTATGAATGATCCTAACTAGATTACTTGTAACCACACGAAGTTGTTTTTTTGAATTCTGCACTTTATTTAAATTTTAAACAACTATTAATTAAAATATGAGGACTTATTATAAATAAATTTAAAATATTAGGCATCTTTCGAAATGCCACATTTAGCATTTTAAAAGCAAGAATAAAAATGTTTATAAAAGAATTAAACAGAAACTTGGGTGCTTCTTACATCTAATTTCTACCTATGATAATATTTCAGTATATTTTAGATTCGGTGATTGTTTTTTAAAGTTGCACCTTTTTCGGATGGAAGAACAGTTTATGACTTTTGAAAATTTCAAAATATATTACGTTAGCTACATAATTTCTTTCTTCTGTTTCTGTATCCACAATGTTTTGTGCGTTTCATTAAGAGTATTCTTTTAAATAAAAGTTTTATGCCCTTTGAACGCGGTCTAAAACCGTAATTGAATAAAAAAGGAATCAAATATTTTTTAGAGTTTTCACTTTCTTGTACGAAGTAAAGGAATAATCGCGAAATATTTCGGGTATCATTTCAAGGGAAATACATATTTTTATCGTTCTCGAATCTATTTGAACGATTATTTTGCGTGACGTTTGCACATACGAACAGAATATAGAACTGTTTTTTTCCAAAATGAATTGTAAAATAGATTTAAAATGGATTCAAATGGGATTTTTTTGTATGTATCTCGCATAACTGAAAAACGATTATCTACAGAGCGTTGAAATTTTGTATATGGGTTTGCTATAACATCTAATTATTCACCTCCCTTTCTTATTGCAGTCGGCAGTACCAAACTTGAACATACACCCACCTCCTTACCCGACCTTTATTTTTGCAGTGGCTGTGGTCGTATACTTCTAGTTGCAGAATTGTTTTAAATTGTGAAAATATTCCGTTTTGGCAGTGCCAAAAATTTGAAAAAGAATTAATTTTCCACAAGTAGCGAAATCTAATTTTCAATGCGGTCTTCTAGTTATTGTACTTATATTTGGAAAAGTTTTATACTCATTATGAAAAAACAAAATTGTAAGAAATTTCACAGCCGTACTACTAAAATTGATCAGGATATTTAATTTCAAACTTTAAAATTATTCATATTATTTTCAATTTACCTTGAGGGACTGGTTTACTAACTTAGAATAGTTCAAGGAAATAAGTTCAATTTAAGTGCATCAAAAAACTTGCATAACTTAATATGCCGTACAAGAAAGTTTAGTGATATTCACATCAGACGTTTTAAGACTGTGAATTCCCTTTATTAAGGGCATAACTATATTCCTTCATATCAGGGAAATTAACTAACCTATCAAAATTTCCAACTATAATTACATTTTCGCTTTAATAAAAATATTGATGAGAATACCGCATGTCGTAAGAAAATGAATTGTTAAAAAATAAGCAAATAAAATAAACTGGTAAATAAAGAAATAAATAAGTAAAATTTAATTCAAATCGAAGCAAACGCATTGAAAGAAGACGAATAAATAATTTGTAACTCATTAAGGCGTAGTAATCAATCTAATGTTGCATAAATCCTTAAACAATTATCAGCTTATTTAATACAGATTATAACAAATAAGCATGTATATAGATAAATAATACAGAATTAAAATTAAAAAAAAGTCTCTGAAAAATCTTCAGACTTTGCAGTAGGCGGTTTGTTAAGGTTTTTATACACTCGCCGAGCTCGTTGTTTTCCACTCTGCTCTTGAACTCGCTTCTTTTAACACAATTTTCTACAAATTTATAAATGTAAATTAACAACCACTAACCGAAGCAACCCAAACATTTACTGAGATGTGATGTTGGGCATCATGTAGTCTTATTCCATGGGAACTCTTGTAAACTCATATATACCCACTGTCTCGATTTAAACACACCATCTCGAGTGAAATATGCCTCAACAGTAGACAAAACATAATTTGGGAAATGACTAACTTGGCATATTGTTTGGAAATAACTCTTAGCTAAACGCACACATGCAGGATAATCTGTGGGGAACAGAGATATGGGTGAGTCTTTTAGATATGATATGGATATAAAGATTGGGCTTGCAGAACACGATATATGCTATTCCGTGATCCTCCTACGACAGCAGCGACGAAATGTATGCTGGTACACGTATGCATGCATGAGTCCAACACATTATATTTCATGGAAGGCGTACGAGGAACTCGTGGCCTCCTCTTTCTGTGCCTACTACTTTTTTAAGAGCGATATTCATACAAATTTATGATGCATATTCGAAAACAAAGAGTAGTAGCATCTCTCTGTGAAAATCGTTCTCAATACAGACATTGAGCTACTTGTGTACTGCCATCAGCCAGTCCTTGCACTAAATGCATATCTGCCCTACTACTCGAATAATGAAAAATAAGATATATCCACTCCAGCGCCCTCGTGAACAGCCGCATCTAATGGTGGTTATGGGTAATTATGCAATTCTCAATCCTTTTGAAATGCCTTACTTGCCCTTAAACAGTATACCAATATTTATGGGACATATTATACATGGATAGATTTAATTCATTACTAGAATATTTTTCTCATTTTGTTGCAAAAGATATATTCTGCAATAATACGGGTTGATTATTGTAATTAAATTTTATTATTTTCATGTTAATTATTTAAAATCTTTATAGACGTAAGTTTGACAGTTGATTCAACTATATGCAGCATTGAAATTTGATAGTGTCTGTTTACTTTAAGAACTTAAGTCAAGTTCCAATTTTTATGCAATATGTCAATT
>KK115291.1:238776-299609 GCA_000611955.2 Stegodyphus mimosarum | reverse complement strand
ATATATATAAAGAAATCTCCAAGGAACAAAAATTCAATTTAAAACTATAAATTATGAAAAGAAAAATGTTTTTATTCAGAATTTTAATAGGTATTTTAAATGTATTTTCTAGACCCTCTTTGTTTTAAAAACATAAAAATCTGCAAAGAAAAGTCTTAAATCGCAAAAATGCCAAATCCAAACGTAAAAATATTAAGTATTAATCTGCGATCAATGACAAGTAGCTATTGTCATTAATCAACTTGTCAAGGCGAATAAACCAATCTACCTTCAATTAACAACAACTAAATTAAGAGAGAGTTTTTCGTCTTACTTCGAAGTAAGCATCAATTTTTTTTTTGCTAGATCCAAATCCTAAGTCACAAATAATACTCAAATAAAGACATTAATCCATTTAAGCCAGCAGAATCCTGTTAAACAAAATAAATAACAAATAATCTTTAAAATTAAATTTGCTCACTAAGAACACAACATCCAGTATTCACATTTGACAGTAACTTGATTAAAGGCGGTTTGCGGTTACTTCGCTGGACATCGGAAGTTATAAATACGATGTATATAGAGACACACAAAAAGGTAATATGAGTTAGAAGCTTTGATAACATTGTCATAGATCAGGTGTTTTCATTTTGCAACAGTACTGTTGTCTATTAAATAAGTAAAATATTAGATTTCATTGAAAATATATATATATTTGTCAAGTATTAGTTTTCTGACTAATTGTTGCAAACAAATAGATTTTGGCAAAATCAGTCTTCGAAAGCTAAATGTTACAAATAGTCACTGAAATTCATCGTTTATGCCCAAGCTATTTAGCATAGCCCATATATCGAAAGGGTTGCAGCAAGCTCACTCAGAGACATTTATTTCATTTCAATGAATTATTGATTACAGTTTGGAAACATTAATAAGAATGACAATCATTGTTTTAAAATTTGAATTTGTTAAATTCCTATACATAAATTTTAATTACTTTAAAATGCTTTAATTTTAAAGTCTCCTGTTTTGAAATCCATATGAAATTGGTATTATATTTTAGAAATTCATATATCTTATATTTTAATTCTTATATCTTCGTATATTGTAATTCTTATATCTTAGATTTAATTAATGAAATATTATTTTCTAAATTTATCTAATCTTTAGTTGCAGAAGTTATTAATTAATAGTTAGCCACAAAATCCCTTTTTTCCCTTTTTTGCAGTTATTTTTTTAAATTATACATAACTTCAAATTTTTGCAGTAATTACAAATTTGGTTATAATATGATGTGTGAAACGAACTGCAAACTTTTTACACCAAAACCTGATAATGTTTGTAACTACAAATTATTCGTATTGTTACGGATTTTGTATTTAATTTGCTAGTTTTGGTAGAATTGTAATTAAAATTGCTTTATTTCCCTGTGTAGTACAATGCATGATATATATTAAGAGAAAGCTACGCCGGAATAGTAAAAATACAGGAACACGGGCATTTAATAAATAGATATCTCGTAACTGCTTTTGCTTTCCAGAAACCTCGAAAATATAAAGTAGCAGAACGTCCTCGGGCATGATGGAAAAGCTTACAAAAGCTGGAGAGAAACATCTCAGCTAAGTTGTTTTAAGTGAAATGTAGTTGTTTAGTTAGTGCTGATATTGATTGTAGCGAATTCGCAGTGAGATAGGATTAACTTTCTCTGCGTTTGAGTTTTATTTATAGTTGTAGTAGTTTAAAATACGTGAGACATTGCGATATTATACGAATATCTGTAAGGAAATTTCAGCATTTTGTTTTATTTCTCAGGATAAGCATAAATGTTTTAAATCTTTATCGACTTGTACATTCAGTCCATTACGAACCCGTAGCGTGCAACAGTATATTATTTGCTAAATAAGAGTTATTAAGAACAAAATTGTGCTCACTTTTCTGTTCATATAAACATTTAGATTTACTATATCGGTGATAATTAGCTACTCAGCAAACAAACATTAAAAGAAGAAAATTTGTATTATTTCAAAAACCGTGTTGCAGCTTGCCAGAGAGATAGGTGACGTATACACAGACATTCGAACATCCGCATCTGTCTACTTTCACGCCTCTCGTAATTAATTTGCATCTCTTCGTTGCTCTGCGTTGACAACACCCTTTCGAATTGTCATCCATAGAATTCGATCGCTAGAATGTAACTGACTTATAACTGTTTTAATACCTATTTTACTTAATTACAATATGTTATCAGATTTTTATTAGATGTATGTATATGGATATTTAGTTATTATGTGCTTACAATTTAGTTTATATAAACTGGAAGTAGTTGAATTTATTAAAGTTATTTTAAAACAAAACTTACATCTCATTCATCTTCGGCCCCATTTGAATATGGAACAGTAAACAATGTGAATGCTTATAAATAGGCATCTTAATAACCATGGCCCTAAAATTCAGAGTTGAATGAAAGATGATTTAAGTCAAATGTAGACTAGAAAATTTTATTTATGTTTTCTACTGCAACGTAAAATATGATTTTAACGCGAAATATCTGCATAGCTTCGCAATGGGGAAAAAAGGATTTAAAATTATCCAAACATTCATAAAACGTACAATCCAGAGATGCTGCGAATTAATTCATAGATGTCAGTCACATCAAGCTTTTATATTTAATTTTAAACAGTTCAAATAAATGTATTTTAATCGAGCTCAAAAACAATTCAAAAAATTATTTTAAACATACCTTGATAAAACATTTTCACCAAAAATAATTTTGCTCGTCTTAAGAGATTTAATGAAAAATATAAAAAAATATTTAATTTGGAACAAGTTGCTAATGATATTCTTGGATAGATTAAAAATATCAAAAGCTTTTCAATCAAAATTTCCTGTATAATCGGAAATGAATGTTGAAATGAAAGATAATAAAAAAATCATACTCTAAGCATTTTTTTTCTTGTTTTCCAAAGTATCATTATAAAACATTTCTTTTCCCATACACAAAATATCTTTCTTTCTAGTGCAGATTGGCTTTCTTCTTTTCTTGCTGACTTTTCTCAAGCAAGTATTTAATTTGGGCTTGGTAATAAAGGACTAGCCAAAACGTGCGAGCAGATATTTTTAATTAAAAAATTCCTCCAGGTTTAATATGCTTCCGATTTTACGACTACAGGCTGTAATAAAAATCGAAGGGCTTTTGTATTATATCATCAGTTTAATTTTGGCCTTCAATTTGAACTGAAATGGTTCGTGATCGCAAGATTCCAAACTAATTACGCTCTGGCCCTTGCATTTTGTGGGCTTAAATGGAATTTTAATTGAATGGAAATAGAGTTTAAAGGATGACGAGATTGCTTTTCCGTTTCAGTTTACAGATTTATGAGAGAGGCACTCGAAATTAAGTGTTCAGTTTAGGTGTGTTTTTATTGAAACGGTAATAACATCGTTGTTTTCACATAAAAGTGTTTGGCAGACAGTTTGAAAATGGTGACTATTGTTTTGTTTCACATAACATTTCCAATCAAAAATTTATTTTATTTTACTTAAGATGAAAAAAATACCAAATGTTTATCAGTATTTTTGAATAATCAGCCTTCATATTTTATAGTTAATTCATTTGTTACTTAGCAATACGTATTTTATGTAACTACTTCCAAAACAATGTTATTAATTTCAGTGTTGATTATAATTTGAAAATCCTCTTTCATTTATTATTATATTATTTTGCATACCAAAGGATGGATAATTAGAAATTAAAATGAAAACTAAAAATTCCCTCCCAAATCATTTCTATTAACATGACATTTATTTTATCAATATGTTTATTTTAATGTACGGAACATTAATATTTATTATTTATTTTCTAAAACATTGAATTAATAATAGCATACTTGATGGTAATAACCGTATTGTTTATTAAACATCTTTAGGACAAAGAAAATAATAATTTTTGCTAGTATTTTTTCTTTTTAAAGATTTGATTGGTGGAACATAACACCGTTATATCTTTAAGAATGTAACAAGTAAAATTATTTGAATGTCATATACACATAATTAGGATAGCTATCGATATTAGAATTGCGGGATATTTTATATTTATATTGAAATTTTATATTAAATTTAAACCTGAAATATTCGTCACTTACGTTTCTGGTATGAACTTGTATGAAAAGAGTAATGCTGTTTTAGAATAATGCAATGATTTAAATTTCAAGTATACTGTTATATATATGGATACATTTATACCCATTAAGCTTCAGAGATAGGATGTTTATTTTTTAGTTTTGATACGACTAAGTTTTTGATGTTTACTGTATTTGTACGTTTAAAACATTCTCCAAATCTTAATTCATCTTTTTAAAATCTATCGATATCCATAATGACAAAATATGTAGGTAACTCTTCTTTCCTAAAACATCACAGAATTTAAAATTAGTTTATTCAGTTAACTTCTGTTTTTTTTCTAATCCTCCTTATCTGGCACTGCATCCAAATCAAGTCAACGATTTTTATCATGGCCAAAAAGCAAGAGCTGCATCTTTCGTTAGCTTAACCCGATACCACATCTATTACCCACCTTCAACAGAGCGCCGAAAGGAACACTTCTGCAATTTTCGTTTTTCGGATATCTAATTGGTTGACGTACACGAAAATTAGTCCTGTGGAGAAATCGAAAATTGGAGAAAATGTTAAATACTAAGTTGTAAAATACTAGTAGTCTAAACAAATTAGGCATTGCATTGTGATTAATTTTAAGTTTCTTTCAATAACCCGAGGAGCCTTGCTACTGGTGAAACTATGTTGTGTTATCAGAAATTCAAGTACACACATAAAATCAATAATACTAACTTAGTTTATTACTTTCCTTAAAACACTGATATCAAACAAATTTACTATCCTAAAATTATACTAGTCCCCGGAACTACCAACATTAATTTAGAAAACAAACTGCTAAACATTTATATGGTTTTTCACAAATACTGCGAACTTAGACAATAACCACTTCAATTCAAAAACTATTTGTTAAGGAATAACTATTTTCATGAGTTAAGATATAAATTAAAATTTTCTATTTCATTTAACAGTTGTAAGGTTCTTACACCTTATTCATCCAAGAACATGTAAAAATTCTAATAATTAAGTACAGAGTTAAATATTTATAATATTGCACCAAAGGGAAAAAATTTAGATTTTTAACAAGAGCAATTTAAGACTGCTCACAAATTTTCTTCAAATCTCAGTTAAATCAACAACTCAAAAGATATTAAAGATTTACATTTTTTCACATTTCAAAATTCTTTACAGCAAACATTTACTTAAATAAAAATCTTAAATTATGATAATAATAGAATTTTTAAAAAAAATCCAAGAAATAATTAAACCACTGAATTTTGGATGAAAAATTTCCTTAAGAATTTAGGTTAATTAAAGTTCAAAAACAACTTATCTGACCCCACGATGGTACTTTGAAGAAATGTTAAGAAGACTGAAATATTTGCGACTTGAAGATGCAGGTACGAAGACACAGATCGTCAACCGACGGCAGCATGACGGAGACCGAACCACAGAAGATTACTCGGAACGTAGAAATTTGTAGTTTCATCGAGCGGCTGCCTTCTGTATTATGAACTTCAGATCCATCAGGAAACTCAGGTCGGAACACAGGTAGCTTGGACGGGTTGAGCTTTCTGTTCTTTTTAAATTGAAGGGGCAGACGGAGTCTGACGAGCAAACTTTAGACTAAGAAAGTTCATCAAAAGATAGAATTGATGAAGAATAATTTTCCCTTTCATTTTCAAGTACGTTATTTTCGATTGTAGTATCATTTCCTTTCCACAAACGGTAGAATTGATGAAGAATAATTTTCCCTTTCATTTTGAAGTACGTTAAGTAAAACTTAGAAGCCATGAAGTAAGAAGCAAGTGAAAGGAGCCATACGCCCCATTCAGAAAACAAATTCATCCTCCCTGTTGTAGAAACAAAGTGCTCAAGGCACCCGAGAAAATATCTTCTTGTCAGCCGAAGGAAAAAGCGAAGACGTCCCAAGAGCCCGCATTCCCACCTGCACGACCTTTTTGTCAGGTCTGGAAACCAGATATCGCCAAATCTCGCCAAAAGGGTGAATAAAACCTAAACTCTACACCTCGAGCAAACCCCTGCTACAATCGTCCAAAAATTCGAATCTCGCCAAAGGAAGAACCAAGAATTCGACGTAAGCGTTGGAAAACTAATAAACCTAAGGCAACGGACAAAATTCCTAAGGAAAGGCTTAGAAATCAACTGCAAAAGTGACGCTTTTCAATCCTTTCCCCACTCAACCAAAAAAATCTCACGAAGTGCAAACTTTCGTTAAAATTAGCTGTAACTTAAAAACTAATTAAGCTAGAGACTTGAAAGTACTCTTAAATTAAAAGGCTAATTTTTCTGCATCCAATGATATAAGTTAAATGAGAATCAACCTAAGTTAAGTAATTTTAAATCAAGTTTATTACGTAGGAAAGCACCTAATTCCATTGTCTGTTTCAACGCGTTTACGAGTAACCAGTGGAAGACACGTACGAATCTTACAAGTACCAAAACCCCTAATTAAAATTAAACCAAAGCAAATATAAATACAAGATATTAAATAAAATAACGTTGTGTAGCATGAATTTAGAATAATGAAAATTAATCTCAAACTTAAATAATTAAGTGTTACGTGAAAATTGCTACACAACAAAAACCTACCAGGGAAAATGGAGAAAATCTACCTAGCTTTAAGCAAAACTCTTTTACCTCGTTCGCAAAAATGTGCCACATAACTGGGCGGGACATCGATTCCAGAGAAATATGTTTCGCCTAGAAAGCCTGCAATGATCGGAGAAGAAGAATCTTGTTTGAGTACCTCGTATGATAATACAAATTTTCCAAGCTCCATCCCAGTTTCGAAGGAGAATCTTCAAAGAGGAAATGATCATAATTTTCCATTCTTTTCTACTTTTCATCTATCTCCGAAAAGATTTTCGGCTCCAGAGTATTTTTACTGCTCTCATGCTGCATAGACACTGTACACTTACAAACAGCCGCGTCTTCTTCGAACTCCAATCCAAGACCTAGGCTATGGCAACTGACTTCCTAACCACCGAGCTAAATATACTAGACGCGTGTACCCAGTGATGCCCGGGGTTTTAAAGAAAGAGAGCTTTATATCAATAATGGCTGAATGTATATTGTACATTTTCCATGATGAGTTAATAGCCAGCGGATAACCAGTATGAGTAATAATTTTAATAATAACAGCGAGGCATAATTTTCTAATAGACAGCGGGGTAAACAGAAAAGCATAATGATCTCAACCAGAATCAGCGGAAAACAATCTTATCAGAAAAATTTAAAAACAAGATAATGCTATCTAACTTCAAACATTCTAAAATCTTTTGCATATTCTGAAAACTTCTCGACACATTATTATCTTATTATTGCTAATATTAAGCAATAACTTTAGATTATATTCACATGTCACTTTGTGTTTTGAATGAAAATTAAATATTTCTTTTCATCATTTATTAAAATAACTTTTCAATTAATTAAGAGACTGGGAAGACAAATATTTATATTATGATTATATAATTTTTTGCTTTCAAATAATTTTTTATCCATTCTTCGCTTTGAATATTTCGAAACATAAGCATGGTGATGACAGCCAAGACAAAGTTGGAGTTACCAAATCAAAATACACTTAGAATTAGTTGTAGTTTTTATGATTGTCATTGTTGATCGAAAACGTCTGGAGGTATTCCTTCTGACTGTTGCCAAACTTCAAAAATAAAAACTACGAATGCATAACACAATAATTTTAAAACATGTATTTCAAATTTTATTTGCCTAGATGATGTTACTCTTTAAATATTCATAATATTCAGTTACTTCTCTCTGAAATAAATGCAAAAATGTATGGCATTTGTCCTCCTGATACTGAAGAGAAATCCTTTAAATGTCTCAAAGTATAGATGTGTCTAGAGGTGCACAGTTTTTTGATCCTCCGTACTGTTGTTTTCAGGGATGGTTGAAAGGTAAAGAAATCATGTCGTACCTTTTCTAGGCTGTAAAAGAGTATTCATGCCAAATGTAAGGTACGTGGAGTGAAGTAAAAACTCTTCTCTAACAAACTATATATATTGTATATTGATTCTCACATAGATAAAATAATCGAAGAATGTAATATATCGGGAATTCATATTTTGGATGAATGTTTAAAAATGATGCTGAAGATTATTTGGATTAGTTAAATCTGATAAAATAAAACAGGAAAATTCTCATGCAGATTAATGAGATAAGTTATATTTTATGTATCGAAAACGTGTTAAGGTATTTCTAATTATCGTATCATGACAGTAGTTGACAAACGAATTCTTGTAAACTTAGCAGGAAAGTAAACTGAATTACATTAAAATAATATATGAAATGCATTTCACAACCTAAAACATTGTTTTTACAGGAATATTATTTCTAACGTCATTTATATGATGTATTCCATTACTTACATATTTATTTGAAGAATATATACCTCTACGTGTCATTTAACTCTCAGCCAATAGTCTCTCCGTTGTCGAAACGTAGGAAAATTTTAGAAATGATGGCCCGACTTCCTTACAAATTGAATACTTCTCTGATGCCCTGATAATGGTTGTTTAATGGGTAACACAAGGTGGGGAGGATACGACGTGCCAATCAGAACACTGTGATTGAAGGAGAAAAGCGTTATCTGATGAGACCATCGTACCGGAATTGGACTCCTTGATGCAATGATAGGAGGAAATGTTTTCTTTTACAGCTAAAATCCAGTGAAATGTATATGGGATTTTGATCGCTTGCGCAGCCCTTACACAGGCACGGATGCATTTTGCTGCAGTTTTTCTCTTGTTTCGTTGAATCTTTCAAAAGTTGGAACGTTATACAGTATCACTCGATTCAATGACATTGGAACACTGCCATTTCTTTGGAAACGTCTCTCTGATATATTATCGCATACCACATCGATGAAGCAGGAAACAAACTCTCATAAACAATGGAAAAGTGTCTCATTTCTCATTTAAGATAACATTTTAAGTTAAGTTAGTGAAGTTATTACGATGTACAGTTGAAGTTTGCGTTTGGTTCAGCATTTTATTCAAAATTTCTTATTTCTTTTGATTTAATTTTCTCTGCGGATGAATATTTGAAACACTGAGTGTTTTCGCATTTCTGGCTGTAAAAATTAATATGACTTTTAAGTTTTCATAAAATTCCTGGAGTTTATAAAAAGAAACAGTTATAAAAAACAGAATTAAGAAGCGATTTTCTTATTTAATTTTTAGTAGTTCAGCAATCGTTTTATAACGCGTTTAGCTTAGAAGATTATATTTTACTCTGAGAGAGTTTAAATGCAAAATTAATAAATGAAAAAATAATCTTCCAGAATGATTTTTTAGTGATTTTACCTTTTATAAGTTTCTGGTTTGAACTCAGAAAAGCTTCCTAACTTTATAGTGCTATTCAACAAATTATTACTTCAGAGTTGCTTATAATAATCCATTTATCCGATATCCCACTAAAATTCGTTTAATATGTTCTTCGTTATAGTTTGCAAAAATTAAAATGTATAATCATCTTTATTGGGCATAATTATTCAGGAAAAATTATAAAATAAAAAATATGCAAAATTTTTCTAGAAAGAAACGAATTAAAATAGGCGCTCCTAAGCCTAGCGCAGAAATTCATTTCATGAATAAACTGAATGTTTTCCTAATTTATGCATGTTTTCAGGTATATTCTTAAGCAACAATTACAGTCATTTCAAGATATAATGAAACGTATGAAGCAATATGCTTTCGACAGCATAAGACAGACTATTACAGTGGTTTCGTTTCTAGAAATGTAACATTTGTATATCAACGCAAATTGATAACGTTTCGCTTAAGACGTCCAATAAATAACTTTTATGCTGACGTAGATGTTGCACACAAAAAATGGATGCATAGTGAAGATTTGAAAGACCATCTTTTTTGAAACATATTTCGTTGAAAAATAACACGAAAAGATTTCATTCACAGAAATGTAATTCGCGATTGAAGAGAAGGCGCAGACAAGAAAATAGCAGTTCAGAGGCAAGCGCGGAAAAAGTGCGTAGTTTGTTGGTAGCTGATATTAAAAACCGTGAAGTTATGTTTCTTCATCTTTTCTTTTTGTGTGTGTGTGTGTGAGTGTGTATGCGTTGGATTAAATTTTCCCTTTGCTAATTCCCATATTATTATCCGCTAAATGACTTTAGAATCATGGATCAATAGGCAAGGATTCATCAGTAAGTATTAGGTAAGTATCATCATATGGCAAGGAGTAATTTTCGATTGACGTAATTTCAAAAGATTTATTATAAACATATTACTATTTTTTAAGTTAAAGAAGGGAAATAACCAAATTAAAAACTAGGATTAAGGAAATAAGAGACTATCAGACACAATTAAATTCATATAATTTTTATCCATAATTAATTATTCTAAATCGTCAAAAAAGAAAGAGGAAAAAAACGTAACATAAAATCATCAAATGAATTAAATGAAGAATAATAATTAAAACAGGAAGTAATCTGTGAAAAAAATCCAAATTGAGCCAAAAAGGTCATAATAATTTTTAAATCAATTAAGTTAATAAATAATTAGCATGTCATCCCTTAAATAATAAAAATTAATAATTATTTTGCCATTTTTTATTATTTTATAAAATTAGTATGATCTTTTTGGTTCAGTTTGTATTTATTTACATATTAATTTTTGAATTAATTATTATTTTTTATTCATTTCATTGGACGATTGCATTTTAGGCTTGTCTCCTTACGAGGATTTAGGAAAATTATATATATATATACATAAATGGCACAGGTGATGATAATATATACCTGATTCCTTAATGTTTACATTTACTGCTAATCATCTTATTTAAACCATTTCCCTAACTTCGCTACAGAAATCTAATCAATATATCAATTTCATATGTTATATGAAGCTTCGGCCTTCTTATAAGCAAGATTTTGTCTTTCATTTTGCTTTAACCTACAAAAATGCAATACGGAGCATCTCTGAGAGGCTAATTCATATTCAAAGCCATATAATATTTCAAATCGTAAAATTTAATACATTATAACCGAGCCTCCGCTGTAACCAGATATTTCAAAACAGCTGAAAATTAAAACTCTTCGTCTTTCGTCAAGTTAATGCCTGAGGTAGCTCAGTGGGTAAGACGACGGATTTGGAAATTGAAGTTCTCGAGTTCGAAACTCATCGCAGGACCTCATCGGATAGACCTAATGTGACGTTGAATGTCATGCCGATGAGTCCAGGTTTGAACCGAAGAAAGCATGGATATTTGTAAGAGTACAGTATTTAAACGACATGTAGGCACGAAAAGATACAGCCAACTGAAAGTTTTTGAGAGGTTTGTGGTAGTTGAAGAGAAGTGGGGGCTCTTGCACCACTCCCCTCTCTGTTTTCCCTCAAAACTGGGACGAAAGCTTAACAGTGCCGATCTTAACTCACTGTTAACCTCCTGTCTGAGATGTGGCATAGATTGTACTTGCGCATAAATCTAACTTAAAATAAAATTAATTTTATAAATAAACTTCAGTATTTGAAATCAATAATTTAAAGTTAATTTGATCATATCTTTGATCTGACAATTAAAATAATAGAAGATATACCTGGTTGTGCTACTCGTAGATTAGAAACAAAACCAGAATAATTTCTTTTGGTTCTCATTTGAAAATTATATGAAAATCAATATAAATTTTAGAAACGGTTACGTTCTATCTGAATTCGCAATGCCCGACGCCTAAGATAAAGTGATTTCGAAGGAAAATAGGTCAGATAATAAATAGTACGTAGGTTATTAATTTAATGAATATAGCTTGTATGTCAGAAAAGCTAAAGATTAAATGGCAAATAAGAATACAGAAGACCAATGTTTTATATGGACAAGATTACTGCGCAGAAATTAACTTTAATTCTGAATAAATAAATAAATTCAACATAAAATTTAACATAGATTTAGAAGAAATTATTTATTCACTGCAACTTCTCCAGAAAGTAGTCAGAAAGTAGTAGTACTTTAATAAATTAATGTTGTTATTTTTAAAATTTGCAATAGATTTTGCCATGCTATATGTAGTAATTGAAGTTTTGATCAAAAGAGATGTGGTGTGGGGCTCAAACACGTTCTTTCACGCATCTGGCAGGAATGGCTTAGACGTTCCACCAATTATGAAGCTAATGTTTAGGAAAATTTTAGAACCCTGCGGCGACCGTGGAACCGTTGTTGATTTTTGACTCACTATCTCTTGACCTTCGGTACTTCAGCGGAGGCTTAGGCCTTCATCACCTACGGGTCGAATCAGAACTGCGATGCGAGAGTGTCGCGTCGTCCTTTTGAGGACAGAATCTCTGTCCAAGCCACGAGTTAAATACTTTAGCTCGTCATCAAAGTGACTGAACCTTTTTATCTGGTCTCTTCGGTGAAGAATTCAACAAATTTAACTCTTTCAAATTTGCGGGAGTTGGCTGGCTCCGCAGGCGCCGTATACTCTTCTCCAGCATCTGTTATGCTAATGAGGAAGTACGACTTGTTTTTGTTGTGACATTTTTGAACATATTGCGTTGATGTGTTTGATGGTTTCGTTGGTGGGTTGTTCAGCTCCGTTCGTTGGGCGTGACTAGCTTTGTCCGCTGGACGCTTGTGGGGCGAAGCGCACGGGGATTCCACCGCAAATGGTGATCCAGACATGATAGAAACACGCACTTCCTCCAGCCGCTCACCTGGAGAAAACAGACAAACTACGTCACTCGCGCCACCATGGAATCTCGCTTCGCAAGTGTGACCAACGCAACGCAACGATCACACCAACAAGCCAACCAACCCAACGATCAATTAAGTCTAAAAATATCGATCCCTTGCCGCATTTACCGATCTGTTTAAATTTTCCATATTCTTTCAGCCAATAACTATGCTTTTTGTGGCGCATATCCACGTGACTCAGCCCACTGTACTCATTACTCTACCATCATACATGTTTCGACTCTGAGGACGGATAAAATTATTTTCTCTTCGTGCTTATCCTCAGACAACGAACTTTTTGCGATCTATATGAACGAAATGCTTCCTTCATCTGAAATGCTATTCTTATGTTATACTCTACTGTATCTTATTAGCCTAGGATAGGGCTTCGAACTATCGACCCATGCATCGTGATCTTCGATTACATGACAAAACACGACGACCAATTAAATTACAGCAATCGGTTCAAATTAAACCACGAGAGAGAAACGTCGTACTTCCTTATTAACGTAACAAATGTTGGGGAAGGGTTTACAGCCGTTTTACTATTTTAAAACAATTTTTCTACCACATCAACATCACATTTTAAAAAATTTATTGACAATCGATTTTTAGAATCAACTATAACTCCGTACTTTTTTTTAAATCAGTATAAATGAACAAATTAATTGCATTGAATATGAAAATCATGTGAATGCGGAATATGAAAAAAAATCAACCGCAACATTCCTCCACTGCTGGAAAGTAAAAACATAATTCTCAATTTTCGAAAACTAAAAGTTTTGCTTTCTATCTAATTCACACATGAATATTGACTTTTCGTGATCTCCCAAAAGTTTTCTGCATATGATCTTCTTAAATGGCATAGCTTCTTTTTTAATCCTGTCGAAATAGTGAGAAAATTTTCTCCAAAGCCTTGGATGCAGCTCTACGAGAAGGCTATTATTAATAATAACGCATTAATAATTAATACTGGCCTGAACTCAAACGAAATTCCAGTCAACAATAAATTTCATACCTATTTAAGTTAAATTTTTCTTTAAATTTCTTCATTTGCTTTTACATAAATGCGCCTAAGTGAGATCGATAGATAGATAAAATAAAATGTGGGTAAAATAATAAATAAAACATCTAAAATGTGTGAAATGAAAAAACTGTTCGCATGCTTCATGCATATATATATATTAAATTCATTTCAGTTAAAACTGCTGTAAAGTAAAATATTTTGCCATATAGCAAATCCATTTAAAGCATTTGAAGTATACCTATACGCCAAGGAACAAAACAAGCTTAAATCTCAGAAATTTAAACTTTTATGTTTTATTGAATCAAATTATCTGCATTAAACTTGCTCATGCTCTTGAATTTAATATTCGTAATCTGACTGAAAGTAAATTACTTTTAAGATAATTTAAACAACGATGATGAAGTCAAGTAACTAGTTGGGCTTAAAATTCAAAAGAAAAAATCAATTAAATTGTTATACTTAAAAATTTTCCTTATTTAAATTTTGTTTTAATATCAAGTTGTTGGAAGATGCAATTAAAAGTTATTAAGTTAAACGGTTAAACGTCTTTACATTTATCTTATTGTATGGCTTTAAACTCAAGCATATCTTTACTAGAAGTAACATTTATAGGCATTAAATACTTAACGTCACATAAATAATAAATCTTCGTGGAAGGAAATTCATGTATTACTACCGACAAGATACGACTACTATATTTCAACTCTTATTTGCATACTACAAATGCACTGTGTAAAGACACGTTGAAGCAAACTTGGCAAGCACTTTACGATTTCGGTTGTTTATGATACTAAGATTCATGTGTAAAGAATAGCATTAGAGAGTAACATCAGTAATGGGATATGCAAACGTTCTGCTACCATTAGACCTGTCTTCTCCAACAGTATTTGATTTATGAAAAGAACTAACTTAAGTTACTCACAGAGTTATCCTTTCAAGAAAATTCTCTTCATTCTAAGCCACTAGAAAGCGAGAGTAGAGGACTGAATAAAAGCATTCTTTGAATAATATGTTTATTGATATCTCTGTAAAATGCTTATCGTTTGCTTTTTTCAGACGCATTCCTTTATATTTAAATTATTTTGAATCATAAAATGTTTGTTTTGTAATTATATAATTATGAGAGTTAACAGTTTTTTGCCTCTGAAGAAGTTTCGCTTTGGGCGCAAATTATCATGCATTTAAACGTTATAGTCTTCTAAGCTTACAATATTTACTATTTCAAGTCAAATATTTTAATGTTACTACATTCACCAATTACCTAAGGAATTACACATATGTCTCTAGATTGAATTGTCTCTAGATTATATTAGAACCTTTATGGTATACTTCTGAGTTTTATCACTAAACCCAATGCAACAAAGCCATTTCAAACTTCGTCAACTAATGTGTTCTTCACAGTCTAGTTTGCTTGTTGTTCATAGCGTACAAAGGCTATCTATCTAGATGGAGAGATAGATGGATTTGTGGTGAACTTTCGAGGGTTAATTGCCTCGTTTCCGTGTAACACATAAGGAAAAATATGAAAACGTCCACGCAGCCAGCTCGTTCCAGCCGTCTTATTCATTCGGCAACTGGCAGGCTGTCCATTCTCTTAATTCTCTCAATGAAATTATTTTAGTGTTGCCGGTTTTAGTAATCTTCTTGATGCGGCCTAATTATAAACAAAGTCTACTAATTTATCTTGGCTAAAATGGAGAGAGAATCTGCCATTGGCCAAAACATTGGGCATAATTTCAGCCTGCCCAGCTTTTGGCGGAATGCATCTGGGAATGGATCCAGTGGTGTCTCATCCTCTTCACCTACAAACAGCCTCTCGAGGAGATTTTCACTCAAATATATTTTAAGTGTCATCCTGCCCCAATATTATTCTACGTTAACAAGCTTTCAGACATCCTTTGGGATTTAAACCTGGATTTAAAGATATGGCAACCGGGATAGCTATATCCATTATATCGATAAGACCGCCATTTCTGTTCATATTTACTTCCATCTTAAGTATCTTTTTTATCTGTGCAGCTTATACCTCATATTTATGATGTCAGATGTAATACTGGTAGCTTATGTACCTTATCAGGTTAAATACTAATGAATGGTACCAATGCAGAAAAATTCAGTTTTTCCACGAATACGAACTTACGCTCATAAAGCAAAATTAACAATACTCAAAATCAAAATAATTATAAAAATGCTGCAAATATGATATGAATGAAATATAAATGAGCTTGTTTGTGTAACATATTTATACAAATTTATTAATATTATCCTTCGATGGTAATTATAATGAGCAAACGTTTGGCTAAAGAGAAGAGATCAGGTAGCAAAGGCACTTCAGAGAAGGAAAAATGAAAATATGGTGCATTTATGACCATCTGAAGCTTAAACTTGCGGAGAAATATTTCTTATCTATGTCTATGAGAAAGAAATCGGAATAAAAATAAAATATTTTTGAACACTATATATCCAAAGAAGGCTTCTAAATTGCTTTTCTTGGTTAGATTCTTTAGCAGAAAATATTCCACAAAAAAGATTCGTGGGCACATTCTTGTGATTATTCCGACATGCCAATCTTTTAATCATTTTAGTATCAGAGAATTATCTGCTGGATTTTTTTAGTTTCAGTTTCATAAAAGATAACATCTAAATTCCCGCTGACAACATCTGTAAACAAAATATATACAATTCTGACAAAAATTTCGAAATTTGATATTTTATTTTAATCGATATAAAAACTAAATTCTGAATCTGAGTTTACTTACTAGTTATTTGAATGAATTATGTTCCTAAAATATATACTG
This sequence comes from Stegodyphus mimosarum, assembly GCA_000611955.2. NCBI lineage: Eukaryota > Metazoa > Arthropoda > Arachnida > Araneae > Eresidae > Stegodyphus > Stegodyphus mimosarum. The sequence goes on along the minus strand of KK115291.1, from coordinate 282,971 downwards.
TCTTCATTCAAAGGGAAAAAAGTAGGTTTTCTCTAAAAAGGAATTGCACTTTCATCAGGAACTGAAATTGAATCCTCAGACTTTCAGTATATTGTGCGGACGGTACATCAAAAAAGCACTATTTCGAGAGATTAAATTTAATATTTTATCTAAATTCACTTGTTTAAGCTTTCTTTGCTATGATGGATTTATTTTTTGTTATCACTATTAAACAGAAATTTAACTAAACTACAATAACATCGATAAGAGATAAAATACTAACTGGAATTATTTTTAAGACTAGAGCTTGAATGATTCAATATCAACAATAAGTAGCCACCGTTGCTTGCAAAATTTCGGGATTTCAAGTGTTTAAAACAGTGAAACATACCAGCTAAATGCTGTTTAATGAGTCAGAAATAAATCTGGTAGAAGGAGAGTATATTTTTTTAGGTCAATAATATGCTGCGCAGATCATCTTGTATTTTCTTGAATTACCACTTCACCTACACACATAGAAGGAGCAGAAGAATATAATTAGCACAAATAAAATATTTTAGCTAAAGTAAACATTGTACTTGAATTCCTTATACCCTTCTCAAACTATAATGAAATTGAAGGTGAAAGCAGCAGAGATATTCTCCAAAAATCAACTGCGCAACTTTTGGAATGGGTTAAACTGCTTATCAAAATTTTTATCGGGAAGTATTCTCTTAATTTGTAGATTCCATTAATATGTCATCATTCATCTGGGTATTCGCTCCTCATATTTGTGTGCCCTTGCAGACCTATGTATCGATTCCTTAACGAAGCTGTAGTTTAATGTACAACGTAGGAAGGCATAATTTTTCAGTATTTAAAATTGCTCTGGGACGATATTAAATTTTTCTGGGCTAAATTCATTTAGGCCAGCGCTTTCGAACATAAAAGGTTTTACTTCTTCAGCCTCCCAAATTCTCAAACAATTTTAATGCAACATAACTGAAATAGAGGTTCAATTGCTTTTAAATCATCAAACGTATTCGAAATGTAGTTTGTATCAGGCTTTTGTTGCAGGATTTTCATATTTTCATAGCTTTCTTCCACACTGACAGCTTAAGTTAATAGCATAAAAAATTCTATTTTCCCTTGTGATTAATGATTCCAATTTTGCTTAATATTAGCTAAAAATCGGTACTGGATAAAGGTAAACTAGAAAAAATATTAAAAGAAGCTCATAATTATAATTTGAATCTTCTTTTTTTGGAATTTAGACGACCAAATATGGTACTTTAAATTTAAACTTCAATATAATTACCTATTATTTGGAAATAAAAAGAGGTATCATTCCTAAACTCTAGGTGATAACAAAGTTACGAAATGCGCTTTTAAAATCATTTTACACGAATACACAAAAACGAGTTTTACTCTGTGACAAAATTTGCATTGACCACCGTCTACATATCGAGAGTTTAGGTTCAGAAGTATAAGGTACACGATCTTAGATTTCGTCTGTAAGATTATACTCAATCGAAATTCATAAGGATCTGGACAAAAGTAATATTGGTACTACTCGTGTATTAGTATACGGCCAACAACATTATTTTCTTGTCTCATCTATTCATGGGCCCGTCGACTCAAGAAATCAGGAGAAACAGAAATACGAAGAATTTTCTGAAATATAGCTTTCATTTATTCTTCGATTTTAAACACAGAAATTAGTTATTCCTTCTCTCAGTTGTAATCTGGAATTGATTTAAAATAGAATTGGTCTAAATATGAGATAATTATTTAATAGAAAACATATTTACATTGATCTATTTTAAATTATGATTTTAGATCATTAATTTTATTTCTTATAAAATGCCTGAACACGTCTAGCTTTAATATGACAAGCAGTCATAAGCGCTGCGCCTATATTTTTTCTTGCAAAATGCATCTAAACGTACAGGATTATTTTGTAAAAAAAGCTACATTCGGGCAAATTTTGAATTTATTGTATGTTTCCTATTTTTTTAGTGCCAGTAATAAGAAATTATTTATTCAATAGAAGGAATTTAATTTCTGTCGACAGATAAATAATGGGAATAACACGCAACCACAAGTCAAAAATAAAACTAGCCAAATATTAAATGCTAAGATGAATCTGTTTTTTAATAAAATGAAGTTAACCTTAAGTTGAATTTCTGTCTAACATTATGAAATACATAGTTGTGCCAGAAAATATATTACTGTTTTTATTAATTAAGAAAGGAAACATTCCGTTTCTATTTCAATAACTTAATATTTTCATGTATTCTAAATTCCTGACAAACCAAAAACTAATTCTAAACAGAAAAAAAATTAAAGCATTTTTTTAACTAAAAGCTTTACATTAAACTAGAATTAAAATTTACAAATTTACGCAATAAAGATTTCTGAAAATAAAATTCTCGGGGGGGGGGGAAGAATTTTTGAACATTTCTATCAGACTCAGAGAGTAAAATTTTTAAAATAAGATAAAATGATTTTCATATACCTGCAGTAATTTATACTGTATTTCCGAAAGTTAATTGAAAGTAATGAAATAAAGCCCTTTCAGAACCTGTAATAAAGGTATGACTCAATACTTTTTGCGAAAATTGTTTTGCTGTTTTCTATGTACAATCCATGAATTAATTTATATAAATGATATCATGTCCTAAACGTTTCTAGTAAAGAGATAATCTTCTTATAAAACCAATAAATTATAAAAAACTGAAGAAATTACGTAAGACATTGGGTAGAAATATGTTAATCTCGTTATGCCACAAAACAAACTTATATTTTGGAAATGAAAGTGCTATTTTTTCCCTATTATCTTGAAAACTTACCGTTTTAGCATAGCTTTATTTCAAAGTAAATGTATGATATCTTTTTCTATTTAAATAACTAAATGTAACTCAGATTTTCAAAAATAAATAAATAAATAAATAAAATAAACAAAGGACACAAAAACGTAACTTATTTAAAAAATTTTAAAGGGTTCGTTTATGGTTTATGGTAATATGAATGGTACCCAACAATGGGATTAGTCTGATAAATCTTAAAAGAACAGTCAGTCTGAGTGACGTTTTCGTTGCTGACAAATTGTTCTTGATTCAAACTTAATGGAATATAACACAATGTACGAGTTTAAATCAAACTAATTCTTCCCGCTAACTACTGAGAATATGAACAGACTTATGAATGTTAAAAGCATGCTATTCATGACGCCTTTTAACTGCCAGCATACTCGAAGTTAAGAACAGGTTTAGATGTAACTTCGTCTGTTGAATTCACATTCTGCAACTGAATTCATTAAAATTATACGGGAATAGTGACTTATAAAACTGCTGCTTCAACATATTAAAGCTAAATCTTATACCTTGTGTGGGAAGTCGTTTTAGGAGCTGCACGTAAATAATTTAATTTGACTTTATGTCAGACACTTTGTACATTCTCGCAACTACCTTCATTAATCTAAGACGTTCAAAATTATCTTCAAACTCCATTAAGTACTATTTATATTTTTCACGCTTTTTCATTCAACAGAGAGCTAGTTGAGATATTTCCATCATTTACTAACTCTGTTTTAAGTATTTAAGGGAAAAATTTATTTTTTATAGTATTTTTCTCTTCCATGGTTTCCGCTGCGCTTCTGTTTCCTCAGCTTATCTACAGACTGAAGTTATAACGTATTTCTTCCGCCTTCTTCGCATACCTTCGTAGTGTAGTGGAAGGAATGCTAGACGCGTAACCGAGCGGTCCGTGGTTCGATTCCCGGCGAAGGTGTTGCTCATTTTTCCTCACTCCTGCTCCGAAATAACCTAGTGGCGCCCGAACTGAAAGGTGGTGGATGATGATTCTCCACCACCATGATTTCTCGATTGGGTCCCCTAATGCCCAGTCGCCCTTTAAAAGGGGGATTATATAAGATATTTCTTTCGTCTTCTTCGCATGCCTTCGTGGTGTAGTGGTCAGCACACTCAACGCGTAACCAAGAGGTCCGTGGCTCGATTCCCGGCGAAGGCGTTGTTCATTTTTCATTACTTCTGCTCCGAAATACTCTGCAAAGTAATCAGAGTATAGTAGAGAGTAGCATAATAGAAAAACGAAAAATTTTAAATCTACAAGAGAGGATAAAATTAAATGTAGTTACTTGTTTTTGTCTTTCTTTCAGTAATCTGTTAAGAGAATAGAGGATACTTCCAGATTCATCATTAGTATGAAAATGATCGCCATATGAAATGATCACAAGTACTAAGATCTAGGCTGTTTGGTGATCATTTGTTAACCGTTCCAAAGAAGCCTCGACATATAAAAAACGTTTTTTGAAATGTTGTTTCCAGTCAACCAAAAGCACAAATTTCCATTCTGTTGCCTGGAACCTATAGCAGCCAAACATATTGCTATTTTACGATTTGTGGAACAAATTTTAATAGCAGCAGTTCCTGAAAATTCTGTCTGCCAACTCAACTTTCTGCTAATATTGATCTAATTATTCGCTTATAAGGTTTTGAAATAAGGTACTGTAGATGAAAAGCTACGACATTAATACTACAACATTGAAACGCGGATTCTCAATCTCCATTCTCATTATTTGTATCTAACAGCAAAGTGTATCCGGTGGCCGAGGAGTAAGACTGCTGGATGGTGAGAGTTGGACCTGGGTTTAATTCCAGGCGAATGGGCTGGTTGCATAGTTGATGTTCATGGTTTACTGCACGTGTAACGCCAGTTCCCCTTGAAAGGACAGTTCTACGTAATATTTTTTAGTGTAACGGTTTTAAAACGTTTACAAAAATAATTACAAAATAAAGCTATTTTTACAAAAGCAAATACGCTTTTTTAGCAATTTGTGCAAATAATAAATAATTTGAAATTACAAGTTTATTTTATTTTGTGAATATGTGCTTAATATTAGAACCTATAATATTTCGATAGTAGTGATTTTAATAAATGTAAAACATTGACGGAACACATCAAAATTTCACCTTTTTTCAAAACATTTAGCACAATGCGCGAACAGAAGATATAATTTCTTTTATAATATGAACAGAATCTTTTTATTTTCATTATGCTCAGCTAGGCGGTGGGCTATTTTACCGGGGTACAGCAATAGAAAAAATAAGAAAAAGTGCTTTTTCGGCCCACTCTACTATACACATACGTTTACTGCTTGTTGTTCGTCCGCTTGCAACTACAGTTGCTGTTTTAACAACTAATATAAGCTCCTTTTTTTTCGTTTATTCTGTGATTTGTTTTATTCTTTTACAAGAATTTTACAAAATACCAATACGAGCTATCAACGTAAGCCAAAATTACAATATATATATATACATATATGTGTATATAAGTAGAAAAAAAAGAGGAGGATTAAAAAAATAAAACGTATTTTGCAAAACATTATGTGCGTAAATCAATATCAGTACATCAAAGAAAAAAGCGGCAAATCCAGAACGTGTATAATACAAAAGGATTAGTAAAAGAAAAAGAAGAAAAAAAGACAAACTATCAAAATAAATTTCTGAAACCATTTTTTTCATATTACTCGAGGAACGGAAGGGCACGTACTTCGTGCTTTACAATAACACCGACTACTTGCGGTGAACTTATACGTTATTACACAATCAGTTTCAAGTCCAAAAAGAGTAGCGTTGGATTAGCATGTTAAAATATGACTAACTTAGTTTGACTCAACAAGCCTAACAGGTGTGATGATTATTCGAAATAGCCAAAGGATGTATTAGCGTAACAGCAAGGTCAGAAACGAAACATGCGCTGGCTAGCGAAAACACGCTCTGGCTAAATTCGGAGATTCACTCGTTTGAATTCTTACTCACTTCACTTAACTTTACATCTTGGCAAGGAAATGCGAGGTGAAGTTGAACAGTTCAGGAACGATAAGGAAAATCTGAATCATATGTTAATTTTAACTAAAGGAAACCCTACATCATAATTAAAATTAATTGCCATCTAACACATTTTTAGTAATCATCAAAAGTAACTGTAAGAAAACTGAAGAAAATTACAGGGTCTTCATCAAAAACATTTCTTATAGCAAAAAAGCAAATTCTAGAACAATTGGAACAAAACAATACATGTACAATAAAAATTGTACATCAGTATTACAAACGAATATATTTTTACCTTCCTATTTTCCCCTTAAGATATCTCTTATTGAAGGCTACGGAAACTGGGAAAATGTTATATTAAGGGTTAAACAACATAAATGTTCAACAGAACGCATAGCATCTCTAAAATATTCTAGGAGTTACATACCCCATACTATTTATATAAACACTGAAATTCTTTGTTAGAAGTACGAGCGAAATTGCTTCAAAGAATGACAGCAATTATAAAATCTTTAAGGAAATATTTACTTACATTTCGAATATTTATTTACATTTCACTTTCATAATGAATATTTTCGATTATCAACTAGATCTAGTGCAATAGTATTGGAACTTTGGATTTAATAAGCTCAATTTGATCAATTTTTAGCACCGCATATACAAAAATGTAGCTTTTATATAAAAATTTTTATTATTCATAATATATGGGAATAATTTGAAATTATTATGAAAATTATTAAAAACGTTTTTAAAACTGAAGTTAAGAAATCAAAATAATATGCTATAATTGCTGAAACCACATGTCGATCAACTTAATATTATATTCGTTACATGGTAGTTAATACTAAGTGAATACAAATTACTTATGTATTCGCATAATAATACGTTATTGGAAATCTTTGGGCAGCTAAATTTATTAGATATAAATGTTAAAAGCTGCAGAAATCAAAGTTATCGTAAAGCATTAAAAATATCTGTCAAAACGAGATCTGCAAACCCGAATTAAATAGTATAATAAATTAGCATATTATTTGCCTTGCATAGGGCATTCATGTAATTTAGTAGAAAACTGTTGCTCAAATTTTCTTTTTCTCAAGTTACTTTATATTTCACTTTAGCAGAGAGATGGCCTAGCCTTTGGAATTTAAATTTATCAAAATACGATACATTTCACTGTTATGAGGCCATGTTATGCTATGCGGTTTAAGGAAAAGCACTCAAGGCTATCTGCAAAAGTGGATGTATGCCCTTCGCGAAGAACATGTTAAGGGAAATTGGCTAGTATTCTGGTTGCACATAGGAAAAATCCCCCAACATACCTTACAGCTAACAGGACTTGAACCTTATTTCGAACTATAAATATTTGGTGCTCTTACCGCCCATTCTTTACTGGAAGCAAAATATGGAGTTTTCCGTTTCATTAATCTCAAAGTAAACCGCAAAATCCTTTCATTCAAGCCGAAGCAAAAGACACTGAGAAAAAAGAAATATTATAATTGGAGTTTGTTGTAATGTCTGCTATTAGTGACAGAACACTGACAAGGATAAACCAACAGGTCCAAAGAAGGTTAATTTAATGATTTACATAAATTTGCTACAAAATGTATCTTAATGCGTACATATTTTAAAGGATTAAATATAAAGAAATTGAAAAAAAGGCATTAGAAAAATCAAACACTAAATTTTATTCCCAAGAAAGACCTATAAAATGGATGCAGTTTTTTATGAAGACTGAACAACTGAAGATATTAATTTAACTGGAATAAATTTTAAAATAAATGCATTCTGTTTTATTTGGATAAAATGCCTTGTGATATTGATACGAAAAAAGTGTTCAAGAATTTACAAGCTCTTTCATGTTTCTTTAAAAGATTCTGGAAATTTAAAGAATGTATCAAATTAAGAAGTACAATAAAAATGTTCACTTTAGTGGCATTGATGTTAAAGCAGTAAACGATGAGATGACAGAAAGGCGAGGAAACAAAACTTGCGCGGAGCCCGAACGATTTGTGTCTTCTCATAAAAATTAATTACATGGAATCTTTTTACCCAATTCTGAAATATTGCTAAGAATTTACTAAACTATGCTTGTAAGTAACGCAGCAGAATAGAATATTTCTATGTTTTAAAAGAAGTTAAAATTTATTTAAGAAATTCAACAGAAGAGTAAAGACTACGTCATTGGCAATGCTTGCTATTAAAAAAGGTTCTCTTGAACAGCTGGATTGCGAAAATATTATTAATCAATTTTCTGAAGTGAAAATTCGAAAAACAAAAAAACTTTACTTTTTCAAGTTTGGTAAGTGACTGTAATTATCTATAAATCTTTTGTTATATCTATTATTCTTTTGTTATACAATTATTATTGCATTAGTATTTGTTTTCTCTATATTTCATAAAAAATTTTAATGCTAACACTTAAGTTTTATTAAAGAACTTATGTAAATAGAGCTTTAATTTAAATTTTTCTCTAGAATCCATTAAAGGCTTCTCTAGAACTCATTATAATCCGACTCCGGAGTGACTCGCATATACAACAATGCGTTTGATATTAGAATTGTGGAAGCGGCAATTTTAATTCCAAATGAAATTAAATTTTTCATATCATTTTAACTTTCTTTTTAAATGTTTTATATGTTGTTTTTTATTTTTCCTAAATATATACCAAAATGAACAAAATAAATTATTTGGCGTGTTTTGGCTGATTATTTTTTATGCAACGATATATACCTAGAATTGCGGCTAGCGGATATTTTAAATACTCTTTTCCCACTGTTTAGTAGAAGAATAAGGCTGCTTAGTGTGCCAAAGCCATCATGCGATTTTGAGGGGATTTTCTGCTTTTTTTCCTATCAAATGTTATTCGACAGCTGGCTGGAACAGACGTGAGGCTGTGTTAATGTCCAACCAAAATACTAATGTCTCAAACGGATTTCTTGCTTCTTGTCTGAATGTTTTAGGAAGTTCTTTGCATTGTTCCGTTCTCACAGCGATCTTAATTTCGCTTGCATTTATTCGAGGCTTCTGACCGCTTTTTCTAATCTGTAATTTTTTTTAATAATCCTGCCGCGTTGAACTGTTGGAACTAAATATCTATCGAATGAAGAAATGGTAAAAATTTTACTAGACTGTTCTGGTTCGGGACTGAATTCCTATTAAGAGCCTAATACAGAAATTATTCTATTTCATCGATAAAGATTGGTTTATTCCAACTCAACGAGTAAATCTGAATTATCAACTAACAGTTCAGTCACCTCTTCAGAAGGAAAGCTCTGGAAAACTTAACATCACATTCCGAGAGAGAAGCACATTCTTGCATAATTTCCGTATTGTATTTCTTCCAAAAGTAAAATTCTAGCAAAAGGAAGTTATGGACGTTAAGGATTTAGCTTTGAATGAAAATTTAGTCTAGGACGAGAATGAGTCTTAGTCCAAAAAGACCACAAATGCGTGGACCAAGCCGTAGTCTAATAACAAAACGCAAACGAACAGATGTTTCAAAAATTTAAAAAAAAACAAAACAAAAATAGAAAAAATAGAAAATGATGTTAAAATGTTGAAAAAAGAAAATTATTAAAAAAGAAGTTTATTTCTAGAAATTCTCTTGGAATACTTCTTCTTTAAAATGGTTTGCAAAAAGCAAATGGGCTAAGTACTTTTGCTAAAAAAAGGAATTGATGAGAACACAAATAGTATATGGAAACGTTTTATTAACGAGAAATTATTGGGTCATATATAGCAATACACAGAAGTCGAGACACATGACAAATCGGCAAAAATAATTGGAGTTTGCCACTTGCTTCTATTGTTATATGCTCGTGGCGATCTGGTGCGAAAAGATTTTCTATTTTGAATTTATGGTGCATCCTGGGGATCAAAACTCTTTAGTTAGACAATGAACATTGACTAAGGGCGCATTCATGCAAATAATGAAGTATTTTCTCTTTGACTTGAAATAGCAGAGGTTACAAACCCATCCATTTGCTTTTACTTCACAGGTATGCATTACCTTTATTGATAATTGTTGATAATTGTTTTACAAACCAAGTGAAAATATTATATCTATTAAACAATTATTTCTTATCAAGGCAAAATGCCACTTTGTTTAGTATAAAACACAGAAATTCGATAAATTTGGCATTAAAGTTTTCATTTAGCTGATATAAAAGTAAGATGTTTAGTAAATGAATATACTTATTTGGAAAAAGAGGAATACAGACCAGTTGAGAAAACTGTTGGGGAACATGCTGTTTATCGGTTGATTGAGTCTTTTTATTATATTAGAAAATGTGTTGCTTCGGACATTTTTTTTTTACTTTTTTTTAATTTAGTAAAGGATCTGGCTATTTTGGCATAGTCAGGTGTGAAAAGAAAGAAATATCTCTATCGCTCTGAAATGTTTAACAAAAATCATGTAAGATGTACTTTAATTTTACAACACTTATTTGTTAATTTTAAAACCTTTTCTTTTCAATTATTGTTTCCCACTTACAACTTACTTATTACTTACAGAAGGAGATTTTAGAATCGCGTTGAATGCAAATGAGTTAGAACAAGTATTTAAAGGAAGTTTAGTTTATTGGGAGAAAGAGTGCTTAGGAGTCCTTTAGTAGCTCGTTTTTGCCCTCTGGCTAGTTCATTCTTGAATCTACTAGACTTGGTCTATTGATAATCGCCGGCTAGGGTAATTTAAGGTCTAACTGCGTTAGGTATTTCTGTCTAGCTTCCGCTAAGTCTATTTAGTTTAGTATTAGATTAGTTTCTTATTTTCTTAGTCTGATTTAAAAGCCCAAGTGGAGGCTTTCCGATAAGCCCGAGATGGGCCAACTGTTATTATTTCTTCGGGAGAATAAAAGGGCATTTTAACGCTTCCCAAGTCTCTGTGTCAACCACTTAAACTCAGCGATAATTCGCTACTTACTTTACTAGGTTCCTCGACATTTTATCTAAACAAAGTATTCAGGAACATTTTAAACATTTTTAATGTTTTCAAGCATGATAATATATCTCTCACATCTAATCTCGTAAAAAAGAACAAAAATATCCGTCTTATGAGTTTACTTCATTCAAATCTGAAAATTGCATCAAATGAAGGAAAACACCGAAGGTTTTGAGCTCTTATAATTCAACCAAATATGAAACAGATGCTTTATATCAAATAACACGAAATTCTTCTGTCATGTCTTCAAGCCGATGTTGGCCACTTTATGTTAGCAGCATTTTTGACATCCTGGATTTACTAATAATAAATGGATGGGTCACGTATCAGACGACAACTGGCGATGCGAAGATTAATCGTGGTGATTTTATTTTACATGTGGTTGAACATCTCTGACAAATTTACATTGCCACAAAGAACAATCCTTTGGTTCCATGACAAACCTAAAAGATGTTCCTTCTGTGATTAACAGTAAACAATGTCAAATTTAAGAGTAAACAATGTCAAATTTAAGAGTAAACAATGTCAAATTAACTAACGTAAAAAAGATAAACGTAAAAAAGATAAAACCATAAATATTTGTTTGTGCAAGATGAAAGAAATATATGCGTGGGATTAGTACAGGGAGAATTATAAAATTAATCATTTGTATTAACTGAAAAGACGAATAATGCAAATAGTTTTTTTAAATCTATGTATTAATTACGTATTCTAAATGCACTTACTTTTAAAAAATAGTACTATATTTAAAAAATATTAATATTAAGTAATATTTTACTCTAGGAATATACAAAATAAGAAACAAAATGTACATTATTGAGGCTATCGAGTGTATCGCGAGTGGTAGCGTGGAGAGTCTCGAGAGTATGTTGAGTTCCGAGAACGACCGAACCGAGCCAGGAGCAGTAAATCTAGTGCTTTGCCGTGAAGCTGTATTCACCATTATAGATTGATAGTGTGAAGGATGTCTTTCTGATTGTTTCTGCGTGTTTGTCGTAGTTTTTTTACGTCTGTAAACGTGTTTTTGAAGCTATCCTGAGTAATATTGTTTAATAAATTGTGTTTTCATTCTTCATCACGTGTTGCCGTCAATCACTCCAAATCTGCGAACCCCTGCAAAACGCAACAATAATACAAACCTACAATGCTTCTTTTATCAATATATTCTGGAATTTTAAGACTAACGCATTTGGAGAACGCCTAAAGTTATTATATAAGTGGAAGAAATTTCTTCGCAGACATATTATTATTGCTTTTTGCCAATATAATTTCAGACTTTTCGAATTTGAGGTCCTCAAGTAAAGAGAGAAAAATCTGTATTTTGTACACTAAAACGCAAATCTTTTATTTATTAAGGGTTACGCTTTTAGTATTTCAGTTCAGGTTTTCATTTAGTAGCATATTGTAACTCTATTCTTCGCTTTTTGTAAATACTAGATAGGTAAATGATGACTGCGGGAAGAAAAACATTTCACGTAATTCCCTTTGCATGATTTACTCTTAATAAAATAATAAAGAAAGTAAACCCAAATTATTTTCTTAGAAGTCTATTGATTATCTCCCCTGAAGGTAAAGATTTATTGATCATATGAAGTATTAAATAGATAAACAATAATTATTACTAGAATCAACTAAATAAATATTTATGAAATAATATTTATTTATCTATTAGTTATCCATGAAAATGTATGACTAAAGCTTTGCTATCCGCTTAAAAAATGAATTTTATTTAGCATTTTTAAAGTATAGCATTATAAGTACATTGCTACAACTTCATTAATGAAGAACGTAAACACATTTTAGCACATTAATTTTGTTCTCATGTATTATAATGTTACTCAAAAAGCAAGTTCCAGACATAAGTTAAAACAAATGCAGGAGAGATCAGATTTGAGGGAAATTTAAGTTCGAGACAACTGCTAATCCATACGGCAAGTAAAGGGTGTCAGTGGAAGAAGTCTTATTCCAAATTATATTTTTTGTAATAACAGTATAAATTATAATGATTAGTGCTTTATATAAGCTGTTAATTGGCAATTATTTGCGAAATAAAATTATTTCATTTTATATCCATTTCATTTCATGTTTTTTTTTTAGTTTTTGTAATGAAGCAAATCTTATAATCATAAATATTTTTATAAACTGGGTAATTTTTCGTATCTATTAATAAATTCATTTTTAGTACTATATATATTTCGTGTCTTTTTCACAGAACTAAAATTTGTGTGTTAGAATGTTGCTGTGCACTATATTCTATTGCATAAATAAATTCTTGAAAACGGCGAATTACTTTTTTTTAATGATTGATTCTTTAATTATTTCATAATTTGTGTAATTTATTAGAATTTGTTATGCAAGTATATCATAGGTATTTTCTAAAAGCATGAATCAATAATTTGTTTTCACTTACATTCAAGTTTTTATGGTTCTTTTGGTGTTTTACAGTATGCTAAAGTTTAACGCGTGCTGAAGGATGCAAACGCATATTCTATGATACAAGGTAATTAACGTATGCAAATCATGATCCAGCTTTTCTCAAAAGCAAGCTTATATCTTTGTGATTTTGCTTTTTTACGAAATATTAATTTTGCATATTCATGAATTTTAAGTATTACTGCATTTTAAGTATCAATGTGAATATTTATTACTATTGCTTTCGATTTCATGAAATTCTCAAGTCTTTTTTACATATATGAAAGCACACTGTCATGCACTTTTTGTGCAAAATAAAAAAAGAAATAACGTATAATCGATGAATTTTTTTATTTTGCAATCTAACTATCCATCCGGACTATCTTTCCAGAAAATAAAGGTTATGGTTCAAAATAATCGGAACAGAAGAAATTCTCTGGAATCTAGTCAGAAAAAACGTCATCGTCAAAACAAATAAAGCAATCAAAATATTGCTGCAGCATACTTACATCCTGGTATAAGCCAAGATGAAAAAAATAACATTTACAAAACTCTCTCTCAAATTTATATTAGAAAAAAATGTAATGGCAATTCTGTCAGCAGTCATTTTATTTTGATGCTTCGAGCTCCATATCCGTTGTATGTCTGCTCTTGTTTTTATTTGTAATATTTTTTTTACTTAATTTTCCTTCGAAAACAACAATTTTAAACATCTGTGCAGTATAAACAGTAAAGTAAACGGAAGCTTAGTCAGTTATTTGCTGCGTGATAAATTTTGCGCATTCTCAGAGTATTTCTGTAATACATTTTTTTTTCTTTTTTAGTAAGGAAACGAAATTTATGCCCAACGTAGTATATGGAGAACGGTATAAATCGTGAAACTAAACATAACGCGCTTAAATTTTTATACATCTCCCATATAAACAGTGATTTAGTTTTCAGAACTTTCGCACTATAAATTCGCTCATAAATAATTTCATAAAAGAGAAGTTTCAGAAATGTTCACTTCTCATGCAACATAGATTGCATTTAGTGCAGTTTCATTAATTAAAAGACAGCTGAAAATAACTAATCTGCAGCAAGTAAGCTTAATATACAGTCTGAAAAATATATCATTAATTATACTAGTCATATAAATATTTAAGAACTCTCTGTAAGTCGCTTTATGTAGAACACACAATATATTGTTAGAATTTCAGATAAGAATTAAACATTTTAGGCAGTGTGTAATAGTATCAGTTCTCAAACCTGGTAATTTGCAAGCCTCAGGCTAAATCTGAGGGAATGGCGATGTTTTAGTATAAAGTACTCAAAAACAGCAGTGAAAAAATAGTGATTAGCCTACCAACGTTTCTAACATCCAATAGTAAACATAAAATATTTTAAGACCTATGTATCTGTTTTTAAATCTATCGTTTATTATGTTGACACGGAATATAATGTTATAGTTTGGAAGATAAAGATCTTATTCTCAGCAATGACTTGCGGCTGAAATAAATATCCATATATATGGGTTCGGAACAAAAATGGGGGACTGTTTGTTAGTAAACTATATTTGAGACTTTCACTAACTTCAAAAGGTTTACTATTTGGAGCAGGAAACTTGAAAAATCAGAATTTTTCTAGCTGGCATTCAAACTCCGAACATGACCGTTGCTCTGTAATTGAACTTACTTCAAGTTAAACTACAGAGGTACTCGAAAAGGAGATATGTTTTTACATTCTCTCCCTCTTAAGGGGCGACCGGGAAGGGGGTCATGACACAGTCGCTAAATCCAGGTTGTTACTAACCACATACAGCATATTTTGGTTTCACCTTTTGTGCCAACACACTTTAGTTCGGGTGCCACTGTAGAGGGATTAGGTTTATTACGGAAAAGGAAACATGACAAATAAAAATTATCTTTGCCGACGTTCGAATTCCAGACCTCCAGATAACTAGCTTGAGCTGCTTCGAATTGCACTACGAATCATTTTTTATCCCTTGAGGATTTTTTATGTGGTTTTAGGTTTTAACCATTTGTTATTCAACTTGTTAGTGGGCGGTAACTCGGTGCGCAACAAAAACAAATTAATGTAAATTCCGCGACAAAATTAATGTAAATTCAGTCTTCAAATAATTAGCATCTTGAAATCTTCGTGACACCGTATTTTCAACTACCACGTAATAGTCTCGAGAAGGCCGCATGTTGCTAGCACGATTCCAGTTTGAGCGGCATTTATGTGTCTGGTCCTTAATTTAGGTTAAAATAACACGCAGAACAATGATTATTGGAGAAGTTAAACAATAAGAGTCAATAAGAGAGTTTTGTACTTTGGCTGCTGAGGAAGATGGTTCTGTGGCTGAACCATCGAAACTGTTCTGCAGAATTTACAATTATGGCGCTGATTCTTGTTGTTTGAATTCTAAAATGTCTTGTCGATATTATGCATTGTTCGGCATGGCTAGACTGCAGCACATGAAATTTTCCCTTTTTATTTACATTATGTAGTTTCTTTACTGTAATAAATTGCAGTTACAAAACTGTTAAGTAAGAATGCTGTTACTTTCGGTGCTATCTATTACAAAGTACAAAAACTGCTGAATTAGCTTTTAGTTTGAAAAGAACAACAGAAATCTATGACTATAAAATGTTATAATGAAGTTAAAATTAATAAAACAACTTTGTCAAATTATAGCAACTCATTATGTCAGATTTTGTTTAGTATATATAAAAATTAACACATTTATTCCTTCCTGCTGTATACCTGACTGTTGTGTAGTACCTTTTGGGAGGACACTACAGAACAAAGTTAACAATTTGCCTCAAAACTTTCTAAACAGACCACATTGCGTTGTGTATTAATGTACCCGAACAACCCATAAACCTTGATGCTAGTGAATTTAAGATAGATCATGTAATAAAAATATGTAACTTAAACATAACAAAAATACAATAAACATTTTTAAATTTTAAGGAATCTTAGAGTCTATTTTTCAATCAGATCATTTAGGTATGAATCAATATCTGTTAATTAATTTAGTCGACTCTCCGGCGAGTAAAAAAAAATTCAAACATTAACAACGAAACAAATTGGTTAACAAACATATGGAATTTTTTTAAAATCATATCATTTCCTTAACAGTCATTATTTCTAGTAACAATTTTCACTTCTATAACAAATTAAATTATTCAAAAAAAAACACAACTATTTCATTTCTTAACAAATTAATAATTCCTAAACAAAACTATTTTATTTCTTAACAAATTATATTTTAACTGAACTTACTATTGCACAGAAAAATGAATTCTACTGTTCAGATCAATGAATAAATTTGCCATCATAAATTTTCATTAAACAGAGTTGCACTTGAGACCCCCCCCCCACACTTTTTAGGTAAGTTACGAGTATTAAAAACCTTAACAAATTTATTACAGATTTCGATTACTTCGACCTCAGCTAATAAAGTAATCTCACCGAGAAAACCAAATCTTAAATTCTATTAACATTTCATTCTTCAGAAAAAATCATCTAAATTAAGCCATTAAAATTTAAATAAGGAGATCCCTCCTAAATAATAATTCAAACTAGTTCGTGCAGAGTTACAATTACAGAAAACCTATTTTCATTAAGATTAAACCCAGTAAGAGAAAGGAAACGACAAAAAAGGAAAGGCTTATCTGAATGCGGTTGACAAAGCACGCTGTCCTCCAGCAAGGGTCTTCTCAATCACAAAAATGTAACGAGGCCTTGAGGTGAGGTCCCTGGAATCTCTTTCAGAAAACAGATGTACGAGATGGAGATGGAACATGGAGTGGTCGGTTCCCGACAGGCTGGAACGGATAACCATCGTCTAAGTATTAACCGGATCCTTGGCTTTAGTAGAAAACTCGAGCAGATGTGTGCTGGGCGAAACTGGAAACGTGGACACTGCAACCACCAAACCTCGGTGAGCTTCCAGGAAACTCAATAAGCATGCTGGAGATGAAGGAGTGACCAAATATAGTAGAGTAGCTTTCATTTTACTCAGCGTTCATTTTTTCAGTAGTCGATACTAATTGCAGAAAGGATAACTCGGAAGTATTGGGAGGCCCAAAAATGCCCTTAAAACAACGTTACGCAGGGATGCTCATATTCAGGAAGGCCCGAGGCAAGCAAATAAAATCTGTTTAGCTGGTAATCGTAAGCAACATATTGAGGGAGCAATAAGCCCAGCTTCAAATTCTACGAGCTACTTCTACATTCAGGAACCACGGAAAAAGCGCGGGTAAAGAGACCGAGCGACACCTGCAACGCGTTTTTTTTAAGAAGGAGAGCCAGAAATCGTCAATCCCCACCAAAACGGTGAAAAAAAATTCTTCGTCACACCCCGCCCTTACGCCCTGTAAAATTTCACTCTTTTCAAAACGTCAGTTTGTAAGGTTTTAGTTAAACTAACAAAGTTTTATTTTAATTTAGACTTTTTCTATTTCTTACGATTTCAACTTCCCCTTAGAATAAGCGCGCGTTTCAGCTTTATGCTAATTTGAAGTGGAGCCAAAGTAGTACTTAAACGAAAGGTAGAAACCTTTGAGTGTGAGAGAGCTTTTAGTCTCAGACCATGTTACTCTATTCAACGTTCGCCTGTCTAGCTAGTATTTAAATTCTAAGCCGTAGAGTTGTACGTAATTACTTATTGAAGTAATTACAAGTGCGTCAGTATTAATTAAATCTTGCTACGCACCATTTAGTTTAAGGCCAACCTCGCGTTCATAGCTTTGTGAGCAACGACGATTTAATTTCTATTTAGCTTTAGTTTAAATTAAATTTGATTATTCATTTTAGACCCAAGTGGCGGTCGTTATTTTCTGTATCCCTCCCGAGTTGGGAAGTGGTTGTAAATAATTGTGGTTTAATAAAAGAGGATTTTAAATCCCTTTAAAGTGCAATTCTTCTACCACTTAATCACAATATTCTACCACAGAACATAGTTGCATTCAGCTCCCTGTTCAAGTCAGGAGTTCACGTTCACGAAGATGTTTACCAAGAATATGCACCGAACACTCAGTCCTGACAAGTTCAACCATTAATTCTACGCCTGCCAAGAAAAAACCGCCAACTCACAACTCGGGAAACAGCTAAAAGCAAACCTACTCTTCCTCGCCGGAAATGCTTTTATCAGTGGGAAAAATGCAGCTACAATCGTATTTAGAACGTATTTCACCCCCCTTCCTTTGAAACCCCACCAAAGGAGGAAAATTAATTAAATAAATAGCCATAACTCAAAACTAATTTAGCTATTGATTCGAAAGTAGTCTTATTTTGAAGATCAAATTTTTCTGCTTCTAGTAGTATAAATCATAAATATGAGAACACAAATTAAGTATTTTTAAATTCAAATATTACGTGGAAAATACACAAAGTTCCATTGTATGCCGTTTACAAGTTTCGCCAATAACGAAAGCTAAGAATTTAGAAACTTAAGTAAGAAAAACCGCAATTAAGGTAAAACAAAGTTACATGGAAATTAAGTAAAACGCACGTTGTATAGCATAAATTTGGAGTATGAAATATTAAATTTTGATAACTCATTAATTACTTAATTAACTTAATTTCGATACACAACATGACCAAGGAGAAATTATCATCAAATGCAAATACGGAAAGGCAATAAATTTCATTTTGGATTTCTAGTAAAATACCAACTGAAGTTAAGTGTATATTAAGAAATTTCTTTCCTAAAAGGAGTCTTGCAAATTCGTTGTTAGCGCTGTATCATCATGATCACTGTTTTCTGCTTATCTTACAAGCTTTCTGAGAGTATTAAAAATCCACTTTTTTTAATCATATGATTTCGTAATGATGAAATCTCTTGTACCTACGCTGCTAAAATTTACTACGTCCTGTGAAAGAAAAAGAGGTTATTATTAACGTTCTACTTGGAATGCAAGAATTTTCCTTGTCATTTTTTTTTCTTTCTTAAATACATGGAAACTTAAAGTTTATATCTCAAGGAATTGTACACTGGTGTGCAAAACTTAAGCAACAGCAGAGTTTTTTGCCATAACTCCACGAGAAATCAACTGAGAGACATAAAATGCAGAAATGAAGGAGAGTATTATGTACGTAAGGGATGACGAAGGCATCGCAGCTCAAAAAGGAATACGGTGCGTACGGTATGGAATCAAAGAAAAACAAGCTTTATTGAACGCATAGTATCGTGACTCATGATTGTATATCCAAGAGGAAGAACAACAAGCAGATGTTCCTTAATATGGGATAGGTCCTCCCCTCACTGCAATGGTTGCTTCGCACCGTCTCCGCATACTCAGAACCAGCTAGTGCAATATTTCTTGCGGTAGGAGTGCTCATTCCTCAATCAGTATCTGTTTGAGTTGTTGGGTGTTCTCCGGAGGATGTAAGCGTGCTGCAATACGTCTCTCCAAAGCATCCCACAGATGTTCGATGGGATTTAAATCTGGGGAGTACGCTGGCCAATCCATTCGAGTGATATCTTCCCTTTCCAGTAGCTCCTCAACAGCAAGAGTCCGATGTGGCCGTGCATTGTCATCCATAAAAATTAAGTCTGGGCCAATGGCACCTCGGAACAGACGCACATGGGGAAGGAGTACCTCCTCAGAATAACGATCCCCGGTTGGAGACTTTCTGTCGAAAACGTGGATCTCAGTTTTCCCGTTCAGCATAATGTCTCTCCAGACAAGAACTCCAGGACCACCGTTATGGTGTCTTTCCTTGATGTTACTGGGATAAAACCGGGTTCCGACCTCTCCAAATCAAAACGCGTTGAGAATCGTTTCTGGTACTAAAGCGACTCTCATCCGTAAAGAGGACGCGACTCCGTTGATCAGTTGTCCAGTTTTTGTGCTCTCTGCACCACTGTAAACGGTGGCCAACTTTCAACGGGAGGCAGCGTTCAGAACGGCGGGCGAATAGGCCTCCTTTGTGAAGACGTCTGGCCACAGTAAACCGCGACACTTGTCGCCCCGTTGCTCTACAGAGTTGCGGAGCTATGGCGCTTGCTGACTGCTGTCGGTCTCTTTTCGCCTGCAGGACGATCTATCGGTCATCCCCTGCAGATGTCGTCCTCAGGCGGCCACCACCAACCTTTCTGACAGCTGTACCTGTGGTTTGGAACGCTTCCAAGAGCGCGAAACGACACTTTGTTGATTCCGACCTCTGCAGCTACACTGCTGACAGTACGCACCTCCTCCAGCTTTCCGATCATTCTCCCACGTGTGAAGTCGTCCGGTTGATTTCTTCTAGCCATATTTCACGAAGTGACTCACTGGCACTTGCAGCGAATATGTTGAATTGCGTCTCGGTCCTTCCTTTTGTTCTACTGTTGAGCTGCGCGCGCCGACATCACGCGTTTTGTGTACGCTTACGTCGCCTCTGACGTTTCGTTCCTGATATTTGCATACGCATGACGTTTCTACTGACTTACGGGTTCATTGCACTGATCTGCAGACCTCCTTTTCTGCAATTTCATGGCTACCTGCTAAATTTTGACATTGTTGCTCAAGTTTTGCACACCAGTGTATTTATTGTCAAAATAAAATAATAAATGGTTATGTGCACGTAAAGAATGTGTAACTACATAAGGCGAATTATTTTCAGTTTCCCTCAATATCTCATAAATTACCATTTTAGATTTTATCGACAAAAGCTAAAAACATATTACAATAATCACATACAACACTTTTTTCTAAACACTTTAATTTTTTAAATCTTTTCTCTAAAAATGTATTTTTACTAGTATTTTTCTTATTTATTTTATTTACCTTCTTTATTGGTAGATGTAGCGATGCTTTCGATCAAATAAACTACGTTATGAAATATTTGAAAAAATCATTCGGAGATTTCATTTATCACTAGGAATAAGATTTTAAAGATATCATTGCCAAATACTGTTAAAGCCACCTTGAAATATTGTGTTTCATGCTTAATGTTGCTTGGGAGGAATTTGTAATTGAAATCATTCAGAATTTTCGGACATATTAAATGATTTTTTTTTAAGAATAAAGAAGATTCGCTTGTATTGTAACTTTTTTCTAACATTGTAATGTGAATATATTTCTATTTCTGTAAAAAATAGCTTTTAAAATTTGTTGTTATTTTATCCAAATGAATAAAATTCTTAAGTTTTTACATCATTAAGCTAGATTTTTGTTTAAAAAAACTAATTTCTAGTAGGGCACTTTTATTTAAGGAAAATCTTAGCATCATTTCATTTATGTGTAATGAAGCTAATAGGAAATTTCTAATTTATATTAAAAATGTTTTAGACAATAATATTTAATTTTGCATACAGGTCATTTTGAGCCATATTTCGTATTATGCAGTGCAAAATAGTGTTCTTAGAATTATGTTACGGTTACAAATATACTTTTCCTTTCATACAATTACGCGAAAATATTCAGTAAGAAATATAAACAGTTTTGACAGTTGTATCATTAAAAAGAATGTATTAAATTAAATAGTACCTAATATGTAACTTATATTATGCATTCTAATGCTTTGTTTAAAATTTAATCTAGGCATCGGTTAACGCTTACTATGCAAAATAATTTTATGCTAATACAAAAGCTGCAACACTAGTTGAAATATCATTTATATCGTTTTAACTGGAACGACTAAATTGAACCGTTAATTGCGCAGTGTAAGATTGCCAACCTTATATTGCATTGATGGAAATCGTCGAAGTTTTTCAAGAAATTAAAATTTTTGGCAAAAAGCAAAGTCGAAATTCTTTATATGAGTCGTCTCTTATAAAAGCTATACAAAACGCGAGGTTTCTGATGATATTAATGCTATTAGGCGAAAGAATGTGTCAAAAGGTTTCGAGTAGAAGAAAGAACAAGTATTTTGCGAAACCATTTAATTCAAGAACGGGTGGATGGCATCTGTTATAGCAAATATGAAAGATGATAAACAATATGTGGAGAATATAAGAATCCTTATCTAAGTTGTCTTATATTATAAATTCAGTTGAGTAGAATGCTTATAAACATAGCTTTATTTTTGTAGTTTTTTCTGCAAAAGGGAGAAAGAACTTTATTGACTTTTGATTTTTCCTCACTTAAATTTTTCTTACTTCTTTCCATGTGAATAACAACTAACATTTATTCAACTAACATTTATTCAATTTTTATATTGGCCAGAACTTTAAGACCACCTCGAAACAACAGCTTACTATTCCTGCATAGGTAATAATATTGTAAAAGATAATCGATCATTTGCCTTTCCGAAAGAAAAGTGCGTTTTATGTATAAACTTTATATTGCTTTTTTCATGGGTAAACTTTTCAGTCATTTGTGGATAAGTTCATAAAGTATAGCAAGAAACTACTTTCGGATAAATGTTCGTATGGTTTACGACCTCATTTCACGTCTGTGACAAAATGGAGTGCGAAAATAATTTTGATAACTTCAAACTTCCCGCTTAAGTTGCTTGCTCGAGATATCATGCTTGAAGGGCACTTTTTTAGACCAAGGACATCTTACCGAGGAATGAAAGTCATCAAAGCTCCTCCTCTGTTGATTGCTCAGTAGAAGAAGGAAATAAACAGAAGTAAAAAATACCGGAAAATGAAATGGAGAGCCAATTTTTCCTGACAGTCATTTTCCACAGTTACTTAGTTTTTTTAACACATAATAGAGAACGTGAAATAAAATAAACTTGAGCATAGAATTTAATAAAGTTATTTCTTTTATCCATAGCTTCAATTATAATGTGGAATTTCAAGAATTAAAACTTCATTTGCTTTAATATTTCATATAAGAAGGCTGAGGCATTTTTCTTTTCTTTTTAGTGTCTTTGGCTCTATATGATTAAAGCAAAAATTCTAATTATAACAGAAGTAAAAAAGGTAAGAAATCGAGAGAACTGTTCCTCATTATATCGCTAAAAGAAAATATTGACTTTGGAACGAACTGTATTATACTTCTTTATTAACCAATTTCAGCTTTTACTCTCAAAAAGTGTCTTATGCTCTTTCTTCCTTCTCTTTTCTGCCTCCGCGAGAAAAGAATTAAAATTGCCGTTTCATGGCGCCAAATATTAAGAAGAGTCAATTAGGATGCAGAATTAACGCCAAAAGTGAAGTATTTGTGCTTACTAGGCAGATATCAGTATCTAGAAGGAAACTAAGAATGTAGATTACTTGCTCTCTACTATTTAATTTAGCTAAGGTTTAAATACGATAACACGTGCAGCAATAGTATTAAACTTATGACACTCTAGGATCTGTATTCATCAATACCCAGTAACTATTCCATGTTCGAATTCAATTCAGATTTTGAATTTAATTGAATGAAACCTAAATTTAATGAATCCTATTGTTTTGTGGTAGATTTAGAATTTTCAGTCTACGTTAAAATCAAAAGATGCCTTTCCCCCTCTCTTTGCATTTGTAAAATCTTGTACTTGATTTGAACTTTAAAGAGAAACCCCCGAAAAAACCCTACTAAATATGTGACTTAATGCTACTTGTTTGTACTTACGATATGAAAAGTTTCTGTTTCCGATTTTATATTCTTCACGTAAAACTTAGCAGCACGAAACTGATTAACAGGTATTGATTAAATTAAATGATGTATGCTTTGAAATATTTGTTTTCTGTTCAAAAATTTAGAAAAGGAAAAATTTTAGTACTATACTTTATGCTCTGATATTTTTAGTCGTATTCTTCTCCGATGTTATTAGCAGACGTTCTGTCCTCGTGTATTTTCTCACCTGTACAAATTATGGTTTTCTATCAGTGTATTTAATGAACTGTATGAAAATATATTTAACACTGAAGCTGTTAAAATAAATTAATTTCCACTGTATTTTGTGTCTAAATTTGTTTTATCATTAGTACGTACAAAATTTATAGTTTGATATACTACATTAAATTTAAAAAAAATCTCTATGAGTTATTTTATTGCTATGTTCTATTAGAATTTTCACCATCCGGTAGTACAATGCATCGGGTAGTATCAATAGCTAGGAAAATAATGTTTCAGAATATGGTACAATATTGCTTTTAATATTTGGCACTATCTTATAATATAATACTTATGTACATAACACAAATCCTGATCGAACTATATTTAATAATATGATATTATGGAGAAAAATTTATCTTTTATTTACCAGAGAATAGCATGAAAAGCAAGTTACGCATAAGTTCTTACTCTTTGAAATTAAAAAGGTCAGTATTACTAGCTTATGGGTGTATCACAACAATTAACTTTCAATTAACATTAAAAAACCGTTATTCTTGGTTGCAAAGCAATGTGTGATTGAACAGAAAGCGTGCAACGATTTTTTTTCTTGAGTACTGTAACATTGATTTAAAAAAGGAATTTATACTACTTTATTCAGACTTTATTCGTCTTCTGGGAAACACTTACTCTCCCTTCTTGCTTGTAAAGATATTTCAGTGGAAGTGAACACTAGATGAGAAAACTCATGGTGCATGGAAGAACATTTCAATAAGAAAATGCAGTCTAAACAGTACATAAAACACTTATTTAAACTCTTTTGTTGTTGAATTCCTTGTTACAAAATATGGTCAAATACACTAAATTAGGTATTGCTATTATTTAGATATACAATACGTGATTCATATATAAACTAAATCAAAATATTTGGTGTAGAGCAGAATTAAAAGTAATTGCCTAATCAGAATTAAAATATTTCTGGAAACTCAAATTTTCCATCCACCATACCATATACGGGTTGACGTCTATCCTCTGCCAGGCACATTGTGGCACAGCGTTAAATGTTAAATGTTTCTTTTTTTCCTATTATCTGCCTTCTCAGTTACACTGGCAATGTCTTTCTGCATGTGTCAGAGTGCCCGCTTTTTGGTATCAGGTTTTTTCCTTTGAATAACTCCTCGATTGCTCTGTTGAGGCTACTAATATACTACAATTTTTTTTTAATTTTGTGGCCATTACAGAATTTTGCATCCCCCGTTGTGTGTAATGTAGTTCAAAATCCCGATTAGATCATTAATTGCTCCACAAAGTAACTAAAACATACTATTTGGCTGTGTGAAAAGTCATGACACATTGTTTACGATGTTCTCCAGAGTTCCTTTGTTTATATAAAGAACAATGGGCAGTCAATAGTATATATGCTTTATTCGATAACTGTTTGATTTCTTTTAATGCGCTTCGTAATTCCTCATTCGCGAAAGAAGCTAGATACATCAGCGAAACGCTAAACAAGGTGCTGCTTTACGGCTTCGTCTGAATCGAATGTTATAATACTAAAAAACGTTTAGAAGAGAGAGAAACAAGTGAAAACCTGAGGGCACAAGGTCAGGCGAATGTGATATGCGTAGTAACTCTTTTCATCCAAACTCTAATCATTTTTGTCAGGTGACCAGACTTGTCTGTGGTCTCGTGTTATTGGGGTGATACAGTTCCTGTAAGATTAATGAGCTCTGGAAGTTTTGGGAAGAATGATTCGTTGAAACTGTCTAGTTGGTGACAGCACTTATTGAATTTATTTGTTGGATCATTGGTAGGAGCTTGGAAACAAAACCACACACAAGTTCGTTGAAATGGAACTATTTAAGTTTAAATAATAATTATTATATTAATAAGACCCTTTGAAATTTTAAATAAAGACATAGACAAAAACGGTAATTGTTGAATACGTTTTGTAATGTCACAAAAGTTTCTGATATTTTTATGATAATTTATGAGTGCTAAAGTCAAAAGAGTATTAACAGAAGACAAGTATTAGTAATGGAAGGATTTAATTTTTAGTTTTTCTGATATAAGGTGCTTGTAATTTAAAATTTTAAGGTTGTTTCTAAATTAAACGATATACGATTAATCACACTGAACAGGAACACTATGAATTTTCCCATAACGACAATACGGCATAAATTATTTAAGATATAAAAACGAATGAAAGAACTTCATTAATGCAAAAGAAAACAACCTCAAATTAAAATAATAAACATTCCAAAAAATCTGAAAAAAACTAGTCTAGAAATTGTGATGAGAATAGGATTGTTGCAATTTTTTTTTGCTTGAGGATATTATTCATAGTAATAGGAGTTTTAAACGTTTTAATATTTTTTAGGTATAGCTTTTAAATAATCTAGTTCTTGAGTAAATGAAAATTGTGTACAGCATCACTTTACATTCTTCAGATGTGCAATTAATTACGCGAGACTTAATCATAAATAGTCAGCTTATTTATTTTTGTTTATCGTGTTTCAACGCAGAATCAGTTCACACATAAGTTTTTCTTTTGGTCCTAAACAATTACCTGAAAATGAAAACAATAATAACGAGTCTTGAAATGTTTTCAAAATTGTTTGCATAGATAATTAATCTGGAGTTTGATGAATCACTTAGAGTTCCAGACTGGATTATTTTAAAACGTATTTAAATTTAATTAGTTCCTCTTTTTAAACATCTGAAAAGTTAACCAAAAATATTTCCAGCCTAACTTGAGAACACTGCATAAAAAGATTCACGATTCAACGTTCTTTAAATAAAAGATTTTTTTCTTTATTATGGTGGAAAAATAATAATGATATATCAAAAATATAAACATTTTCAAAATAATCCTTTAAAAAACTTACAGTGAACATTTAAGAAAATTTATCCTAATTTCTTTGTAAGGTTTATTATACGTTTACTAACAGTTATTTTAAGTTGTGTATCTTTCCTATCTTATTCTAATTTCAGCTTACAATTTCCTGCCAGAATGTAAATTCAGAAACGCAGATAATGCAAATGAGAAAGAGTACTATTTCAGTCGTGACTTAACCGACTTCAGAAGAGAGTGTCTGATTCCCTGATTAGGGCGCGTTTGCCTTCAGGCTACATCTCTCTTAGCTGTTATTACGCAGGCCATATCATAGGCCCTTGCTAGGCTTCGCAGATTTAATTAATACTTAGAGGCCAGCTAGTTAGATTCTGATAGCCTCGGCTATATCCTTTAAGAGCTTTAGTTAAGCTAATTTTAGTTTAAATTACTAGTATTTTAAGCTCAAGACCGAGTGGCGGCTTTATGTAAAGTTCCAAGTCGGAACTGACTTGTAAATAGACTGAGTAATAAAAGGTTTTAAACCCTCCTTAAGTCTCATGTGTTCTGTTCACACTTAAGCGATTATTCGCTTGTTAGGTGTTCGTGGGGTTTGAAGTTAGAACTAGAGTTAAAGAGGAAACCTCATAGCTTAATCAAAATTTATATAAAGAAATACACGTAAAAGAAAGCAAAGTCTAGAAGGCTATTCTCTACTACTTACTTTAATCTATCTCTCAGTTATCGCTAATCACAATGTAACGTTTAAGATATTTACAGCTAATGTTAGTACAGCAGAAACTCCATTTCTTTCTGAAGGTAACTCTCTGTTGAAAATAAGGAGCAATTAAACTGTTTATATGCCTTATTTTGAAAATGTAGGTATGTTTTTACGTCTGTGTGATGAATCTCAGTTTTGTGCCCAGAACAGAGCAAGCAATTGTTGAACGTCCACATATTACTGCTATGCAGACTGTCACCCCCACAGACCGGGAAGCTGTATATATTACAGCCAGGTACAATGAACGAGCCCTGTAAGATGTCAATGCTGTGCGACTCAGAGGTGGCTAAAGGTGGCTAAAAACTCGTGCTTTGTTAAAGATGTACCTAATGGACTGTAGGGACAGATGCGAAGAAGAAAAGGAGAAGCTACATAATCTTCCCTTCAATTCGGTGCATTTTAGAGTTGGTGTTGTCTCTGAGGTTTTCCGAGAAACTTCCTTCAGTAATTTGCAGTCAACTGGCGTACCTGCGGGAGAATATGATAGGTACAACTTATCAGAATAGTCATAATTATTCATAAGCTCGTGCAACCGCAATGAGAAGACGTGTTTCAGCTTTATAGTGCTTACTAGAATTCATTTGCTAATAGCATGGTTCCAGGAACACATTATCTGAGTTTTACACCCTTGCAGTGACTCATTAAGCCCTAAATGTTCCATAGAAGCACTCTGCAATACTCCAAAATATACCCGTTTATAAAAGATTCTTTCGTCAAATAGTTCAATGGTCAAAAGTATAATGATACCACAACGTCTGATTTTCACAAGTGCGCAAACAGAGCACGTGCTTTAAATTTTAGGCACCTTCAAAACTAAAGGACATTTCCTAGATTGAAAAAAATACGGTGGGGCTGCATAAAAGACTTGTTCCGAGCCTTCATTTTGTAAGGGCTTGCTTGAATATCTAGCAATACTTACGGCAAACATCCAACATTTAGAGCAATTGATATTGTGCTCAATTTTAGATTTAGGTAGACTTGCAGAGTATCAGAAACTAAATTTTCTTTTTTGAGTGCATGAAGTTCATGTTCAGTATTTCCTTTGAATAAAAGCCCTTCGAAGGAAGGAAAAAAACCCTACCAACACAGTAATTGATTAAACGAGTTTTGTAAAAAATCACAGATTTCTGCTTATTTTAAACACATTAACTCTTGTAATATTTTTTCACTATAAGTTGTAATGCATTTTAACAGCAATGCTAGCTGTCATTTTTTTCAATCTGTAGGTCTAGAATTTGCTACCTAGATTATTTTTAGCTTCGAACATCATTTTTCTATTACTTGTACTGGAACAATTTTTTAAATAATGATTAGGGTACTATTTTTATATTGCTTTGGTTTATGTTATCTAACAATTAGGCTATTTTACATTTAATATGGAAATAAATGTAATCTTATATGAATTGAATAAAAAGGAATTCATTTATAGCATAACTATCATTCAGATTCACATGGAAAAGTTTGTCAACAAATAACACTATTAATGCTATATTTGCGCCTGATTAATATAATTTGTATTCATTAATTATAAGAATGGTACGCCTTTTAATAATGTAACTAATCTGCAGTAATAATTCCTTAATAGTCTAGTTCTCACTGAAAAATTTCAAATAATTTCCAAGAAATATGGGTGTAATATATTACAATGATAACGCATGTTTATACAGTTTCTAAAATAAGTTAAAAATTCTTATGTCGCGTTGTTGAACAAGTTATTCTTGGTAACAACTCTAACATTAAGTCGTAGCTGATGCATGCGTGGAGAACAAGCATCTGAAATCCCGTTAAAAGTATGTAAAATTTTATTTTACCATAAAAAAATCGCATATTTTGAAGCGGATTTTTTCCATGACTTACTTAATTGCCCAGAATTATTTTTAAAAACACACACATTTTCTCAGGAAGTGTTTGACAGAAATGACTGATGATTAGATGATATTAAAGTAAAATACTCATAAAATTGGCTTAAATTAAAAAAATATCGTAGAATATCATACACGTTAGCTAGAGTACGGTTCAGAACTTTAAATTAAAATTTAAATTTTGTCAATTACTTAAAATTCCATCCACTTGCTAGGCTGTTGCTAATTTTAGATGAAATTTTTCGGAGTTATACATTATGTTCTAAAGCGTATGGGCTATTATTATTAATTAACTCTTAGCACCAGAAAACCGTTTGCTTGCTTATTACAAGACAAAACTCTTCGATTTTCTTGTGTCAAGCTATAAGTAAGTTGTTTTATCAAGCAATAGACGAAACGGCACGAAAATCTGCACGCCATTAAGAAGGTAACTGAGTTAGAATATAGGAAATTACACTCTGAATTAGCTAATTTTTCGATGAATATTTTAACACGTTTACAGACAATGTGTTTCAAAACTCACTGAAATTTTAGAAAAAAAGATTTCTAATTACCGTGGCAGTGCTTTTAGAGAATAAAAAATATTTCAATGCGTGTCATGTGAGATGAAATAATTTGTGATAACTATAAGGGACATGGATACAAGATTTCATCAATATCGTTTTAAAAAGAATTGTAGAGTAATCTGCCAAAAATAGAAATCTAAGAATATATTAAATGCAATTTTTGGATGAGACGTAATTAGCTTAAGAATTCGTAATGAAAATTAAAAAGGGAACTAATATATACATATATTTATAAAGTAATTAAATTATAAAACTGCATTAATATTTTTCAAACCTTAGCCATAGTCATTTCTTTTAAAAACTGACACCAAATTCAAATCGGGAAAATATTAAGTTTTCTAAGGGAGAAATGAATCTGACAAGATAGAATAAAAGTTAGTCATCAAACTTCATGTTGCTTCATCGCTCTCCCGCTCACTGATAAAATATTTTTCTTCCCGGCTTCAATCGTGAAACACATATAAAATGTTGGATCAATGTTTAGAAAATTTCTGATCACGAACCCAATCTCTATTTGTCGAAATCGAATTGGGCATTAAAGAATAAAGTTAAAATTGTACAGCAATTCAGAAAACGTATGAAAAGAAAATAATTGATGAGAAATTACTGCGTATTTCGTACGTCTTGCAGGATTTAATATTTTGTCACGGTCGAAGTTCCTCTCTTAGCCACCCACACACACGCGAAAAATTGTAATCTGAAACCTTCCGAATACAACCTAAGACCCCGTAAAATGTATTACTAAAGCTTTAAAAAGTTTTTAGAAAAGTAGTGCTTATAAAATTAAAACATACAGAAAATCATAAGATTAAACTGCAATCTCATTCTGATACCTGGATTTCAATTTAGCGCCTGAAATAATTTTAAGTTAAGCACTTGCGATAGGCCAACTAGTTTAAGAATTAGTCACCGCTGGGAGATCTAGTATGTTTTGCAAGCATGAAATAGTAACTAGATCAAGTTCATACCTTACGAACAATATACGAATACGAATTCTTGCACAGGCACGAAAACGAACAAAACAAGGTAAGGATGTAAAAGACCAGTTTATTTATCACGAACTGTATAGCAGATGGCGTGGACTTACGTGCTTACACAAAACACCGACCATTTGCTGCGAGAACTTAAAACAATAAATTTAAATGGTAAAGATGTAGTGGTAGACTACACAATTCAATTTATTCTAACAAGCTGACTCAGACATCTGCACTGACGATATACTAACTCGACGGCCAGAATGCGTAGCCGCTACTAAATGTAACAGCTGGAATACAAAATTGTAAATGTGCGCTTCACTAGCGAAATCACGCTTTGTCTAACCTTTTCGTTTCAACAAATTAAATACTCTCGTACACTCACTTCATCCTGGCGAGGAAATGCGATGGGAAATAAGAGAATTCAGAAGTAAAACTAAACAGGACCCTATACCCCGAAATTAATGATGTAAAACAGAAAATGATTGGATATTTATCTTGCTAATATGGGCATTCATTTAATAGAGTGTGCGACTCAGTTATACAAGACGAGACTTAACATTTATTTCTAGATCACTTGCATACGAGGCTTGCAGCAAATATTTGTGCACAGACAATATACTGTATATGACAAGTGATAGAAGTGACAATACTGCATATTTTGCCAAAATGCAACATTCGCTAGCTGAAATTAATAAAGACATCCAAGAAGATTTCTTCGTGGTGTTTAAAGAAGAAATAAAATACGTTTCCTTTCTATTCATTCATTAAAACTGGCGTTAGAAATTTAAATTATTTACGTGAGGTGATATCAAACGAAAGTCATAAAACACATGCAGCCTCTCTTATGGCTCACACCAAAGCTGACATATGTTTGTTATTATTATTATTATTATTGCTGTTTTTGTTCTCGTTAACATATTATAATTAAGATCGACTACAGTTCCAAACGTTCTATGTAAATTTTAATTAACATACTGCTTGAGACATATCGTTGCATGAGATTATGTGAGTATGAATGAATTCAGTTTCTGTTATGTGAAATCCTACACTAGTTATAAATTTCGTTCTCTCTACAAAACTGTGTGTGTAAACGTAGGCTGGAATCGATTGTAACTACGATATGAGACAACCCAGGTTTGCTATTTTAGGACTATTTGTAAATATTGAATGGACAAACATGCATTTTTCTGACAGCGGGACTAATGTGCATTTTAAATGAGTCCCTGAATGTGTAGAAATAGGTTTCGTTTGATTTTTATAGTTCGCAAAGCAGAAGTAGCTAAGGAATGAAAGCGCTTTTTGGAGCACTTAACATTTTTTAAACAAAGATAATCGGAGATCTGAATTGCGAGAGGCATAATCTAATCGACATTCCGTTTACTTACAGAACCTGGTATTTTGAATTTTGAAGGTATCTTTAAGATTTATTCCAAAACTCCATGAAAAAATATTTACAGAGCAGTGTACAGAAAGCTTTCAAAAATTATGGATTTTGACTACGATTTCAAGACAAAAATTGCAGGCTTTATACAGCGATTCTGTTTGTGTACACGTAAAGGTATTGAACAAAAAAAATAACTTGACTTTATTAAATACATATATTGGTATATTAAATGAAGATAAAGACACCTCAAAACTTGATGGCATATGCAGAATGTTTTAAAGTTAAAAAATTGTAATTTTAGAAATAAAAACAAGATAATGAATTTAGCAACAAACAATAATGCATTCCAGAATCAAATTAAGTCAAAAAAATTAACTGGATAAAAGTAGATACGTAAGAAAAAAATCTCTCATGAAGACAACTATGAAAAGCATAATATGAAACTCGATTGTAAAGGAATTTAGAAGAAACACTGAAACTGTAGTCAAAACATTCAAAAGAATGCATAACTAAAACTGGATATTAGAACAGAGAGTTTAAAAATCATATATAGCGCAGAAGTTAAAAATTATTACTTCTGAAACACGAGATTGCGTAATTCCTGCACAAGAAAAAAATACTTCTGAGTACAATTCCGTGACTATTTCTTCTGAATACATCAAGAATCATGAGAGCACACATTATTTGTTTTATACACAAGCAGGAATAATCTCTTTTTATAACAGAGCCGAAGTGGAAGCAACTAGACAATTTCTACAATTGCGAATCCAAATGAACGTCTCTGGGAACACTTTTCAGTTTTTAGCACGAAACAGAGATTTTGAACATAAGCTTCCACGCATCTCGCTTACCATGCGAAGTTCATTAAGGGGACAACAATTTCTTCATCATACCATTCAACGTTTTTTCGTGATAATTATAAAATTAAAAAAATACGTTGTACAGAATCCTAAAAAACTACAGTAAGGTAATTAAAATCCTCAAAAAAAATCGAAGAAATAATTGTAAGTGGGAAGTATAACCCGCCTAGACTAACATATTTCAACAAAGCTAACAATAGAGCAAAAGGTACAGGAGTATAAAAGAAAAGTCAGGATCAACAAACAGCGTGCTTATTGTGCTTGCCAAAAAGTATTACATGTTAAAAAAATCTTTCAACATGTTTCAAGATAGGGAAAGGAACTAACAATCATTGTGAAACTGCAAATGCTGACACCAACAGTTAAACATCCAAAGGAAAGGAATAGTTTGACATACTTGAAAAAGAAACCTCACAAGATAAGCAATACTGAGGCAATGATATGCTAAAGATGTCGACCAGGACAACTAAACGATACTAAACAATTATGGCAGTAAGAATGGGAGGAGATTCAAAAGAATGAGTAGGTTCAATATCATTACAAAATGAGAAAATATCAGACGGATTATTAGCCCAAGTTTACCAATAAACTGAATTTTTCCTTTCCGAACCTAATTAGAATGAATGGCCATTTAGATCAAACTTTTCTAATGCTTTCTAATAGGCTACTTTCACTAAGAAAATGTTGGCATTTAATCATCTTATGACAGACTGAAGTACTTTGACCCTTGACTATCCAGACACATATAAATTTTGGATTTTTTTTGATGCAGCTGGCCTTGCATTAAGTTGACGTAAGGCCTTTTATGTTTTCAGTCTTTTTCTTCTATTTAATGCATCTCTTCTGCAATAAACTTGAATACAATCAAAAGACAAAGCATGGCCTTTGACCTCAAATTAGACATTTGTAGAAACAGATGGACTGAGTTCTTAGAACTACTCCTTCTTTATTTCTGGGAATTCGTCATTAATTTTGATATGAACTTTGATGATTCTTCACGAATTTTGATACTCTACAATAATTTTGGTTCAAATTACTATATTATTTAATTTACGTACAAATTACTATATTAC
The DNA here is from genome assembly GCA_000611955.2 of Stegodyphus mimosarum. Lineage (NCBI taxonomy): Eukaryota > Metazoa > Arthropoda > Arachnida > Araneae > Eresidae > Stegodyphus > Stegodyphus mimosarum. The sequence goes on along the minus strand of KK115291.1, from coordinate 248,783 downwards.
ACTGCTCGACACCCAAATTGCAACACCAAGAAAGACGAGATATATCACAATAAAGCTTATTTAGTAGATAACATGTTCACCAAATATCAAATGATTAAATTTATAGACTTCTGTGGTTCCTTCCAGAATCATTAGCCAGAGTAGCAATCATTGTTAGAGATCACCGCTGCCACACGCCTCGGCATTGATTCAAAGAGACTTTGGATGTGTTCTTCGGGTACAGCAGAACAAGCAGCTTCCACACGTTGCCAAAGTTGATCTGGTGTGGCAGCTTGGGATGTAATCTCGGTCAATCGTTCAGCAGCCATGGACGACATGTTTTCTATCGGCGAAAGACCCGGAGAGCGAGGCAGCCATGGAAGCAGTTCAATCTGGCGATTGACGAAAAACTCTTGGGCAATACGTGCCATGTATGGTCGCGAATTATCCTGTTGAAATATGGCTGTGGGCAAGCCTAAGGTAAGGCAGGACAACTGGCTCCAACACCTCGGAGATGTAGCGCTGGCTGTTTCAAGTATCAGCAATGCGTACTAGAGGAGAGCGAGAGTGATATCCAATACCGCCCCATACCTTAATACCCGGTGGAGGACCAGTGTGGCGGTGCATAACGCAGCTGTTCAGACTCCTCTCTCCACGGTGTCTCCAGAGTCGAATCCGACCATCGTGGTGTTGCAGGCAGAAGCGTGACTCGTCAGTAAAGACAATTTCATTCCATTCTGCCGTCCACATCCTTCTTTCATCGCACCATTGGTGGTAGAGACGTCTGTGGTTCTGAGTCAAGAGTAGATGAAACAATGGACGTCTTGCGGACAGACCACTCTGCTGTAAACGGCGTCGAATGGTAAACGCAGACACTGGATGATGCGTTACAGACTGAATGTGCTGTGCTATGGTTCGTGATGTGACTGAGCGATCCGTCACTGCTATGCGCACAATTTTCCTGTCATCACGTGAAGTTGTGTACTGAGGTGGATGCGATCGAACACGTCGGTCCGTCATATCCTCCTGCATCCAATGGTCACATATTCGCATTACAGTTGTTGGGTTTTGTCCAACACGACTACCGATTTCTCTGAAAGATAATCCACACTCTCGGTAGGCCACTATCCTTCTCTGCCGATTTTGGATACTTAATCAAATGATGATCGCTGTTTACTACGAGGCATAATTGATCGTTTTTTTTTGAAAAAAACCTCAAGAAAAACACAATTGCTGAACTTGAAATCGTCGAAAACTCCAAGCCTTAAATAGCGCTTTGAATTGGAGCCACAGGTGTGCGTGATGTGCGTGTGCGCTGAAATTCTAATCATTTGCATATCTCACCTCCGCTAATGCATGTTGCAAATTTCATGTTATTTGCATGCTTCCTTCAGGGTGTTGCATTTACGGTCGCCAGCAGTGTACTTAATTTACGTACAAATTACTATATTACGTAGTAACGGAAGTAAGATAAAAGGCTCTTAAAATAAGGGCATTTTATTTTATCCTGCTTCTGCTACTACTGTCAAATTCATTCGACTTTTAATATTTTCTTTTAAAAATAGTACATTTTTTAACATCATTAAATAAACCACAGGAAAATCCTGCGATTGCATGAATCTTTTAGCTGTTTCATTTTTTCTGCATTATTATACAATCTTTTTGCTAGAGGTCTGTATAAAGTTATATTTAAATGAAGTAATCTGGGGAAAATAAAATCTAAGGAATAAATTCGAAAGAATGATAGCGAAGAAATGAAATAAGTCCGCTTACAAATTTAAATGGAAAATATTTCTTTTCCCTTTCTGCAAATGACTCTTAAAAGTATAAAAGCTTTTCCTTTTTTCATGTGTTAAGAAGTCTTAATACAATGGAAATTTGGTTTTCAGAATATATTTTATTACATTATTTTAAGATTTTGTTTACAAAAGTATTTTACATCCTTCCTCTTCGTAATGAATCGTCGTAAAATTTTTTACTCGGATCTCAGCTGCATAACACGCTTTAGTTTTACGTCTGTTATTTTCCACAATTTCCTTTAAGTTTTCATAAAAGAAATCCTAAAGCCTTTTTTTCTTAGATATTTAAAGTTCCAAATCAGCCATCAAAGTTACATTTGTTTTCTAAATTTAGAGATATCTGACTTGTTATTACCAGTTTTGAAGGGATCAGGGGTTTCATCTGGCGTTTTCTTAGCTTTTTTCCTTTTACAGTTTAGACTTATTCACGAGGAAAAACAGACGATAATCTCTACGCTTAAAATATTATCTCTTTTTCAGTTATATGTAGAAATGTTTTATTTTTGCTTTGAACATGAAGTTGCTCTCACAATTACATACCTTTTTCAGTTACCAAAACTCATTTTTTCTTTATTCACACTCGTAATTTATGTTTAGAATGTGGTTTATATCTAAACTCCAAAATATTTAATACGATTCTTAGTCATGCAAATAGATTGCGAAATAATATTTCGTTAAATATAGCTTATCTCATGAATTCATGTAATGCTGAAGTATATTCCATGTTGTATTGTTGGTTGAAAGAAAAGCAAGGTACAGAAGAAAGCAAGGTTTATATCTTCCCGATTCTCATATGAAACTCAAAATTTGTATAATTTCCACATAAAAAGTGTTTCACTGGATAAAATTGCTTTCAATTTTCAACTCATGTTACGGCTTTAACAGTGAAAGTACGGATAAGATATATTTGATAACTTTAGTGTGAAACTGTATCACTTTTGCGTGACAGAATTTATTTGACTTGGTAGGAATACTCTGTGTAAATTAAGTTCTTCAGTGCTACTCAGAGAGACAAGAGAATTATCACTCCGTCTATGAAATAACAACTGAGTCTAGAGAAGGTTTAAAGAAACGTTTTTATGAAACACTTTAATTAATTTTATAATATTTTAATAAACTGCTCAAGATTATAATTCAAATTGTCTAGTTGAGCGTCAGCTCAATAACTACACTGGTGTGCAAATATTAAGGACAAAGTGGAAAAATTAGCATATCAGCTGAACGAAGAGGCAGAGCGGACAGAAAGCCCAATCAGGATGTTAAGTAATGTGATGTACGGTAGCACATGGGCAGGTATGCAGGTAGACGTAATGGGGGAATGTCTGAGTACTATAAAGCATGTTATCGGTGTAAGATCAGTATTTCTGGCAAAAAGATTGCACGCCGTATAGCAGTTAAAATCACACCGAGTTGCTGCCTGTACAGCCAGTTTAAAAAAAAAAAAGAAAGTTTGGTTGCTATGGAGTGGCAACGGAGAGAAAGAGGTTCTCAGCGAAGAAGCAAGTTTTGTTCGGGACTGATCCTCTCTCGGTCGGATTTTTTTTTGTTTGGTTCCACTGTGCTGGAAAATGATTTTCAATGATTATTTTTACTCGACCTTGTATATTTCCAACTTTATAGTTGTTTTTCAAATAGGATATTTCAATAAATGTACTTAAATGGAAAAGTGGTATTACTGGCGCAGCCGGTAGGATCGAACCATCATAAAGCAGGTGAGAGCTCTACTTATTTTGTAAATGCATGCTCCCACGTATTTAAGCGATAATAATTATTTGGGCGAAAATTAGTTCAGAATTACTAGAATGGAATTATTGCTTTCCGTCATGGAATATTAGTTTTGGTTACTTGCCAAAGTAATAAATACGTCAGTATTTGAAAGTAATTTCGTTTTACTTGTCAAAGTAAGGAATACGCCAGTGTTCTAAGTACTTTCGTTTTACTCGTCAGAGTAAGTGAATAACACATTCTAAATAAAGTTATTATGAAGTTGATTCTGTTTCGATTTTCGTCCCAGATAATTGGAAAATTATTCTAATATAATTGAATTTATTGTGCATTATATGTGAAAATAAAAGTACCGTATTAAACTTTTGATTTCGATATTCTAACGCACGCCAGTGCATAATTTTATATTCTGTTTACGAATGGTAAATATTGTGTTGAACATATATTTATATGAGCTAAATAATTGAAAATTTTTCTGGTATAATTGAATTTATTGTGCATTATATGTGAAAATAAAAGTACCGTATTAAACTTTTGATTTCGATATTCTAACGTACGCCAGTGCATAATTGTATATTCTGTTTACGAATGGTAAAATACTGTGTAGAATATATATTTATATGAGCTAAATAACTATTTGAATCAAACAAAATAAAAATAATAACATTCACAAAAAAGGGGTTGCTTTATCTAAAAGTAAGAGTCAACTGATTGAATAACGTCAGTTAACGGTATTTGGCATCAAGCCAGCTGTTTTAAAGTCGCACATAACGATTTTTTTTTTTTTTTTGTTGTTTGCTCTCCAATGAAAGAGACAGCTGCAATAATTTATTGATTGTTCTTTTTGAAGAAAATGCTTTTTATTGTAAACGAAAGTTACGAGATATAAATACTCGTGGGGAAAAAAAAATATCTATGTGTTATGAAACTGTGGTTGCTTATTTTATTTTGATTATTTGTGATATCTTATTTTGTATTGCTGAATTGGTTTTTCGCATAAACGATTCACTATTTAAAGTGTATTTAAAGGAAGATATTATCAATTTAAAAATTTAGTGAAATTAAATAATTTAGTTATAAGAAACCTCAATTAGAAAGTTTACTAAGTTACTTTAACTAAAGTTAGGGGTAAATTTAAGGAAGTATTAATAAGAAATTAGGTTTTCTTTATTAAATTTCTGTTAAAGAGTGAGGTTTATTTAAAATCAAACCATGGCTTTTATGGGACGTGGAAAAAAGGAGGATTTGTTAGTGTTAGCTTCTGAATTAGAGATTCAAGTGGATCCAAGTATGAAAATTTTAGCAATAAGAAATAAAATAGTTCAAAGTGAGACATACGATGAAGAATTTACTAAAGAAATATTTTTCACGATTGTTGAAGAGAGGAAAAGAAAAGAAGAAATAGAAGAATTGCGCAGGAAAGAACAGGTTGAGGAACAGAGAAGGAAAGAAGAAATAGAAGAAAAGCGGAGAAAGGAAGAATTAGAAGCACAGCAGAAAAGAGAGCAAATGGAATTTGAATTGAGAAAACTCGAAATTGAATCTCGTGCTCGTCTAACACAAACTACACCGACAAATGAGATTGGACAACGCAATTTCGATTTAATTAAGCTTATTCCTAAATTCAAGTTAAAAGACGACGATATCATGATTTATTTATCCTTATTTGAAAGACAAGCTAAAAGAGCAAAGATTGATCCTAAAGACTGGGTATCATGTTTATTGACTTTAATGCCATCTGAAATTATTCAACTAATTGGTAAAGAATCTGAAGAAAAATTTGAGGATTATGAGTACATTAGGGCCATTTTATTGAAGAGGTTTAAATTAAATCCTGAGAGCTTTAGGAAAAAGTTTGTGATGCACCAAAAGAACACTGAAAAATCCTGGAAAGATTTTTGCTACGACATTACAAGTTATTTTGAAGAATGGATCAGTGGGCTTGAAATCACAGACTTTGCCGGTTTGAAAGACCTCATTATCACAGACCAAATTAAGAAAAGAGTGCCTCATGAAGTAAGGGACCATTTTCTTGACGATTGGTTGAAGTTCGTTTCCCCGACCAAATTAGCAGATAAACTTGACGAATACGACAGTGTTCGTAATACTTCAAAAAAGACTGGGGGCAGCCCATCGAAAGACAAAACTCATGAAAAGTGGCGACCTCATTCACCACTTCCAGAAAGGACTTCCAAAAACAAATCGTTCTCCGTTCAGAACACGCCAAGAGTAAACCCTTCCCGTAAGAATGACGAACCACAAAAACAAATTTCCAAATTGACTTGCTATAATTGTGGGAAAGAGGGTCATACGTCTAAATTCTGCACCAAAAATCGGCTACCAAAAAATACTCCTGCAACAGCGCAAGGCAATTTAATCCAAACACAGACAGCTCTCGCAGAAAAGGAAAAACTGGAAGTACTAACTGCCAAGATATCTATCCCCGTCTCAAAATCCGTGGACGTATCTAGCAACATAGATGATTTGAAACTTGTCAAGGTTAAATGCGGAGATGTTGTTCTAAATGGAATCGTAGACACGGGAGCACAAATTTCAGTAGTCCGTGAGAACCTGGTCGATGGCATACCTTGCGAAGGCGAAAGTAAAATAGAGATATCTTCTGCTTTTGGTGAGAATGAAATTACTCCTTTGAAAATTTTCCAGATGAAAATTGACGATGATCTTCATGGTAGAGTGTCCATTACCTGTGCTGTTTCGAGAAAGCTAGTTACCGACTTGTTACTGAGTTCTTCAGCTTATGAAACGCTCTGCGAAAATATTGAACTGTGTCACAGCAACCGTCAGTGGGTTACATCTTCCTCGGAATGTGAAGAATCAGATGACGGACCCTCACCAACTGAAGACATTATTTCAAATTTAGCTGTTGTCAATCAGATTTCCAAAGGAGACATAGAAACTGTGGAAACAGAAAGCAAAACAAGACTAGAATTTAGAACACTTCAAGAACAAGACGAGACTTTGAAAAAGTGTTTTGAATGGGCAAATAAGAATGAGAATTCATATGCTTTTGACAATGGCGTATTATTTCACTCTGAATATATCTGTGGTGAAAACATAAAGCAAGTTGTGTTGCCTTTAGAAAAAAGAAAAGAAGTTCTGAGAATCGCACATGAGATCCCTCTTGCTGGACACCTCGGTGAGAAAAAGACAATTCAACGAATCAAGTACTCATTCTTTTGGCCTACTATTAAGCAAGATGTTAAAAAATTCTGTGAAAGTTGTAAAGAATGCCAGTTGAGAAGGACAATTACATATAAAGATAGAATTCCAATTCAACCTATCGTTAGACCAGAAACACCCTTCGAAGTATGGAGCGTGGATTGTATCGGACCATTAGAACCTCCATCCGGAAGAGGCCATCGGTTTGTAATATGTGCGGTCGACCTATGCACCAGATGGGCGGAAGCCACTCCCGTTAAAGAGATAAGTGCGAAAACAACCTGCAACGTTTTGATGAGGATTTTTGCTCAAACTGGGTTTCCCAAAATGATTTGTTCCGACCAGGGAACTAATTTCACAGCCAAACTCACCCGAGCTTTTGAAGATCTTCTTGGTGTATCTCCACGATTCTCCACGCCAGGACATCCAGAGAGTATGGGTGCTGTCGAACGTTGGAATAGAACCTTAAAAGAAATGATGAACAAAAACATCCAAGAACATGGGAGAAATTGGGATTTGCATCTTCCCTACCTCCTGTTTGCCTACAGAGAAGTGCCACATAGCACCACTGGTCTGTCTCCCTTCCAGATGGTGTATGGAAGAGTGCCACCAGGACCTCTATCCTTGCTGAAAGAGATCTGGACAGGTGAACGTAGCATTCCAGTTACAGCTTCCCGTTCAATTGAAAATTATCTACAAGATCTTCTAGAAAAATTAAGAAAAGCTCATGACATTGCGTCAGCAAACTCCAAAATAGCTCAAGAAGAATATGCTTCAAGATATAACTTACGTTCTAAAGAAAAGACTTTCAATGTGGGGGATAAGGTTCTCGTGCTAATGCCATCCTCGCCGCATAAATTGCTCAATACTTGGCAAGGACCAGCCACTGTAATCGAACTTACAAGGCCACACTCTGCCAAAGTCGAAATGGAAACTGGAAGTATAAGAGAACTCCACATAAATAAGTTAAGACCTTATATTGCTCGTGTAGATCACGTTGGAGTAATTTTTGACCAAGATCAAGACTTTGGGGATATTCATTATGCACCAGCGGATCCTATGAATAAATCTACCGAAGATATCTGGACTCAACTACAGAACTTGAAAGGTAATTTAAAACATTACCAACGCAAGGAACTATTTGATATATTAAAATATTACGCTGATGTTTTTAGTGACAAGCCGGGCCAAGCCAATGTCGATGGTCATGACATAAAGGTTACAGCAGACTGTAGTCCAAAAAGATTAAGACCTTATCGTGTGCCTGTTTCGCTTCAAGATGAAGTTGATCGCCAAATTAAAGAACTGCTAGAATGGGATCTTATAGAACCCAGTGACAGTGAATGGGCACATCCCGTAGTATGTGTTGCAAAAAGGAATGGCAGTGTTAGACTGTGCATAGACTTTAGGCTTTTAAATAGCTTCACAGTTCCGGACGCTTATCCGATGAAGATTGCTAAAGATTTACTCTTTGAGATAGGAAAAGCCAAATTCATAACCGTTCTCGATTTAACCAAGGGGTATTGGCAAATCCCGATGAAAGAACGACCAAATTAAAGAACTGCTAGAATGGGATCTTATAGAACCCAGTGACAGTGAATGGGCACATCCCGTAGTATGTGTTGCAAAAAGGAATGGCAGTGTTAGACTGTGCATAGACTTTAGGCTTTTAAATAGCTTCACAGTTCCGGACGCTTATCCGATGAAGATTGCTAAAGATTTACTCTTTGAGATAGGAAAAGCCAAATTCATAACCGTTCTCGATTTAACCAAGGGGTATTGGTAAATCCCGATGAAAGAACGAGCCAAACCGTACACAGCATTTGTCACTCATTCTGGACATTATCAATGGAAAGTCCTTCCCTTCGGTTTGAAAAATGCCGGAAGTACCTTCCAAAAATCCATAGATAAGGTACTTGCACACCATAAAAAATACTGCCGTTCATACATCGATGATGTGGCAATATTTTCTGAGACATGGGATGATCACCTCCATCACATTGACCAAGTGTTCCAGACCCTGAGAAACGTAGGTCTAACCGCGAATCTAGAAAAATGTGATTTCGGAAAGAGTCACGTAAAGTTTTTGGGTCACGTAATCGGTTCTGGCACTCACTCTCCAGATCCTGAGAAAGTAGAAGTTATCCGGAATCTGTCTAAGCCGGCCACTAAAAAAGAAGTTAGAAGTCTTTTAGGGTTAGCAAGTTACTATAGGGATTATATCCCAAATTTTTCTGAAATAGTTTTGCCTTTGACAAACCTTACGAAAAAGAGCGTTCCAAATAATATTCCGTGGGACTTTAATACAGAGGCATCTTTCAACAAACTTAAGGAAGAGCTGATTAAAATGCCGTCCCTACATACTCCGAACATAGACAAGCCCTTTCAACTCTATACAGATGCATCTGCATTTAAAATTGGAGCGTGTTTAGCTCAAAATGATGCACATGGCAAAGAAATGCCCATAGCATTTTTTAGCAAAAAGCTAACTCCTTGTCAACAACGATGGTCCACCATCTAAAGAGAAGCGTTTTGCGTCATCGAAGCTTTGAAAAATTTGACACTTGGATTTTCGGTGCCAAAGTACAGATCGTGTCCGACCACAATCCCCTCACCTATTTGACTCAAAGTGCGCCTCATGGTGCTAAACTGTCTCGTTGGGCCTTAGCATTACAACGTTACAATATGACTGTCACATACCGCAAAGGCAGTTCACATGGGAATGCTGATGCCTTATCAAGATTAACAGTCAACTCATAAGCAAAATCAAATTATAAAGAAAGCCTATTTCACAACGTAAATTAAAAATACTTCCAACAGTGATAAATTAATATTGTAGTATTTTTTTTGACAGTGTGTGTATATTCATGTCTTTACATTTTTATGTTAATTATGTGTTCATTAAATCATTTTGGGGGAGCTGCATATTTTGGAGCTCTCACCAATAATTCATTGGTTGAATAGAAGCTGTGTTGCTTGTTTTTTTTCACTGTATTTTCAGGATCTCCTTCTCTGAACTCTGAGCAGCATTGTCTCCATGGTGACGAATGCGCTTCCCATGGGAGGACTTGTACAGCCAGTTTAAAAAAAAAGAAAGTTTGGTTGCTATGGAGTGGCAACGGAGAGAAAGAGGTTCTCAGCGAAGAAGAAAGTTTTGTTCGGGACTGATACTCTCTCTGTCGGATTTTTTTTTGTTTGGTTCCACTGTGCTGGAAAATGATTTTCAATGATTATTTTTACTCGACCTTGTATATTTCCAACTTTATAGTTGTTTTCAAATAGGATATTTCAATAAATGTACTTAAATGGAAAAGTGGTATTACT
>KK115291.1:222089-238658 GCA_000611955.2 Stegodyphus mimosarum | reverse complement strand
AGTTCGGAATTGCTCACAGCATCGTTTCACGACTTTGGAGACAATTTCAAACTACAAGAACAGCTATCCGGGGGTTTAGTAGTGGTTGTCCACGAGGAACCACACCCGCAGATGACCGGTATATTGCCTTACAGGCCAGAAGAAACAGGCGGCAGACAGCGGGAGAAATCGCTAGACACACGACACAGATGACTGGACGACCGATATCGCGTTTTACCGTGGCCAGAAGACTGCACGGTGGTGGTCTGTTTGCACGACGCCCTGTACGGTGTGTACCTCTAACGCCTGCCCATCGGAGAAGGCGTTTTCTGTGGTTTCGGGAACACCGGAATTGGAGAGACAATGAATGGGGACGAGTACTCTTTACAGATGAGAGCAGATTTAGTCTGAGTTGCGATTCTAGACACATACACATCTGGACAGAGCGGGGAACACGTAATAACCCCTTCAACATCATCAAAAGGGACTGTTTTGGTGGTCGCGGAGTCCTCGTTCGAGCAGACATAATGCTTGGTTGCCGGAGCGACTTTCATATCTCCCAAGGAGGTTCGTCACCTGGGACTGCTATTGTAACGAGGTTCTTCTTCCTTACATGCGTCTTTTCACAAGGACTATGAGTCCTCAATTCCTCTTCATGGACGACAACGCTCCACCTCATCGCACAGTTACTGTCGAACAGCTGTTGCGGAGTGAAGATATTGAACACATGGATTGGTCGGCAAGGTCTCTGGATCTAAATCCCGTCAAGAATGTACGGAACTTACTAGGGAGACCCGTGGCAACACGTAACTTATCGCCAGTAACGATTCCGAAACTGCGATTAGTGCTACAAGAGGAACGAGCAGCAGTGTCTCAACAGCTCATTAACAACCACATGTCTAGCATGCACAAATAATATGAAACCTGCCTAGCAGTCAGGGGAGATCATATCCCCTATTAAAGACCGGATGTTTCTTGCTAGACACCCGTCACAGGGATGTTTCGGCCTTCAGTCGCATTGCGCTCCATGCTACTTTTTCAATAAAGCTTCTTTTTATCCCTCTGATTTCTATTTTAGTAAGTGTTGCTTACATTACTCATGTCCTTACGTATTGGGGATATTACGGTATTAAATGTGTTGATTTGGAAAGCTTTTGTGCAAAGTTATATTGAAAAAACCGTCTCGTCCATAATTTTTGCTCACCAGTGTAAGTGCGCTATTTGCTTTGTCTAGCAAACTGGCTAAAACTGGTTAATTATATAGTAGCAACACTGTGCGATTTAGTAGTACTATGGCAAGCGATGTTGACAAAAATATTTCTCTAAAACTTTCGAAAACTCCGAATTAAATACTGTTAACTCATTTACACCCTAGTTTGAACCAACGGAAAGCCGAAATAATGAAGCTCCACATTATAAAAAATTGATTAATTAACATACTTATATAAGTCACTGGCTTTAAATCCGGTAGGTTATTAGGCTATTTGAACAAGGAAGAGCATACGTGGGCTCTTTCGTACTCTATACACAGACTTCAAATCTCAACTTTTATCTGGTAATTCTGAGTAAATGCTAGAGCATCTAACTGGAAAAAATATTTTCTATCACATATAATTTTCAAAAATAGTTGCGTCTCAATAAATTATGAAATCTTACTGTTAAAATATTTAATACTCTGAAACAAATCTCTAACAAAAATGAAGACTTTGATTTACACATTAATTTGTTGGGGACATTTTCATAAAAATGCATTCAAAGATTAAGATTTTCTGTGAAAAATTATAAAAAATAGTTTAATCAAATCTTCATTTATAAAAACTCTTTCTTTTTGCAATTTCAATCTCGTCTAATATGCTTCAGAAGATTTTTTTTGTGTGTATGTGCGAAATTTATTCTGGCATTTTGTTAATATTCGGACTGTTTTCATTATATTGACAGCACATTCTTGCTTCTCGGGTTGCTTCATTTTTCTCACCAAGATAAATGCCTGCGTGTATTCCAGTTCCAACTTCAATATAACACTTTGTTATACAGTGGTGTGCAAAAATTAAGGACGAGACGGTTTTTTCAATATAACTTTGTACAAAAGCTTTCCAAATCAACACATTTAATACCGTAAGATCTCCAATTCGTAAGGACATGAGTAATGTAAGCAACACTTACTAAAAGAGAAATCAGAGCTTATTGAAAAAGAAGAAGATTTATTGAAAAAGTAGCATGGAGCGCAATGCGACTGAAGGCCGAAACATCCCTGTGATGAGTGTCCAGAAAGAAACATCCGGTCTTTAATAGGGGATATGACCTCCCCTGACTGCTAGGCAGGTTTCACATCATTTGTGCATGCTGGATATGTGGTTGTTAATGAGCTGTTGAGACACTGCTGCTCGTTCCTCTTGTAGCCCCAATCGCAGTTTCGGAATCGTTACTGGCGATAAGTTACGTGCTGCCACGGGTCTCCCTGGTAAGTTCCGTACATGCTTGACGGGATTTAGATCCAGAGACCTTGCGAACCAATCCATGAGTTCAAAATCTTCACTCCCCAACAGCTGTTCGACAGTAACTGTGCGATGAGGAGGAGCGTTGCCGTCCATGAAGAGGAACTGAGGACCCATAGCCGTTGTGAAAAGACGCATGTAAGGAAGAAGAAACTCGTTATAATAGCAGTCCCAGGTGACGAACCTCCTTGGGAGATATGAAGGTCGGTCCGGCTACCAAGCATTATGTCTGCTCGAACGAGAACTCCGCGACCTCCAAAACAGTCCCTTTTGATGATGTTGAAGGGGTTATTGCGTGTTCCCCGCTCTGTCCAGATGTGTATGTGTCTAGAATCGCAACTCAGACTAAATCTGCTCTCATCTGTAAAGAGTACTCGTCCCCATTCATTGTCTCTCCAATTCCGGTGTTCCCGGCACCACAGAGAACGCCTTCTCCGATGGGCAGGCGTTAGAGGTACACACCGTACAGGGCGTCGTGCAAACAGACCACCACCGTGCAGTCTTCTGGCCACGGTAAAACGCGATATCGGTCGTCCAGTCGCCTGTGTCGTGTGTCTAGCGATTTCTCCCGCTGTCTGCCGCCTGTTTCTTCTGGCCTGTAAGGCAATATACCGGTCATCTGCGGGTGTGGTTCCTCGTGGACGACCACTACTAAACCCCCGGATAGCTGTTCCTGTAGTTTGAAATTGTCTCCAAAGTCGTGAAACGATGCTGTGAGCAATTCCGAACTCTGCAGCCACACTTGTCACACTGCGGCCTTCCTCCAACTTCCCAATGATTCGACCTCAAGTAAAAGCATCCAGATGTCGTCTAACAGATTGATTATTCGCCCTTTCTCGCTGAAGCAGCAACTCGGTGTGATTTTAACTGCTATACGGCGTGCAATTTCTTTGCCAGAAATTCTGATCTTACACCGACAACATGCTTTATACTACTCAGACACTCCCCCATTACGTCTACCTGCATATCTGCGCATGTGCTACCGTACATCACCTTACTTAATCTCCTGATTGGTCTTTCTGTCCGCTCTGCCTCTTCGTTCAGCTGATATACTAATTTTTCGACTTCGTCCTTAATTTTTGCACACCAGTGTAATTCCAGCGTTAAAGCAAGAAACGACTTTGTATGGAACAAAACAGTTTCTGGCCCACGTTCCTTGATGCCATTGAGATTTGAAGTTTTCCCATAAATACGATTTTATAACAATTCAAAATTAATGAATCCTATGGGCATGGGTTTACGTTTTTCCCTAGTTTACGGCACAATATATATATTTATTCTTGTCGCAAATTTCAGTTTTACAATTGCACGCTGAAACCTATACTAATTTACCCATACAAATGAACAGAACCGTTTGTTTTTGGATAATTGAAAGAAGACTAATCAAATAGGTGATAGCATATTTTGGAGAGATTCTGATTTTAATAGAGTAGTTTTAAGTTATTTACAAATTTGAAATATAAAAATTTCTATAGATGTATATATTAAATTCTATAATAAATTGCTAAGTCACATAATATATGTAGCAATCAAAACAGTAAGAAAGATATAAAATGACTGCAGTTAATCTTATTGTTGTCAAGTCATTTAAATACAAATAATCTAGAAAAAACCTGTAAGGTATATTTTCCGCTAATTAACCCCTGTTCTTATGATCGGAAGTGTATTGTCGCATCTTTTTTTTCGTTAGGTCTGATCAGAATATAAATCAGATACGAGTGTTTAAGACAGATATCATGAAAATTGAATAAAATGCTTTTGGTTGCCATGCTGACCACCGTTTCTGCTACTGGTATCCCTCAAACTGCAAAAATTAAAATTATAAATAAATGGTGCAAATAGGACTATTTAAACCTTCTTCCGTTTCAGCTGCTAATTACATAGGCGAGACTATAGCACCACTTACTATCTTAGTAGAGTTTAAGATTTCAAGATAATTATATAGAGAAACAGTACAAACATTTAATTAATAATTACTGCACAAGATCTAAAAACGAAAAATTTGTGAGAATGGTTTGTTTACATCAGAAATCTCTTTAAATGCATGTACGATTGTAAAATACTTCCACAAAATTCCACATAAAATTCCACACAAAATTCCACAAACGAGTGTGATAACAGAAACAATACATTTCGAAGTATGCTGTGCTGTAATTGAATAAATCTCTACTTTTTAATCAATTTTAACATGAGGGAATTTATGACCGAAACATCATTTCATTCATGGACTAAATACTGCATGATGAAATCTCCATCTAATGTACAGAAATTATAGTCACAGTATGTGTAGATTACTGTTGTGTACTTTTGAATTCTATTTAATAGCCAGTTTAAAGGAGATGTCACACAGCTGAGGGCTCTTTAAGTGCATCGAATGCATGACGCAATTATCGCTGCTGTGCTAATGACTCTTTAAACTGCTCATCACTGATGAATGGCTAATAGCAATGTTCCAGGTCTTCGTAATTAAGGGAATTGTCGCTGCTTCGATTACTCAATTCTTAAGCTCTTCAAATTTTCATTGGATGATACTTGTGCCCCAGCATCATAGGATGAACACTAAGTCTGAATGACGGAATTCTATTGATGTTGCCATAACACTTATTTTGGTATAATACGTTTAATTCAAGATGGAATGGTCATTAGATAAATGTAATCGATGATATCTTCTCATTATGTAGGGGATGAAATGACTGGTTATATTATATCTGAATACTTAAATGTCTAGAAATAAATGGAAGGGTAATATTAAGGATATTAAGCTTGTAAATGAACTTCCTTTCCAAGATACTTTAATGTAATGAGCCCAAAATTGTAATGCCTATTGCTCCACATTACACAACACTTTTAGCGAGGTTTAAACTTTATTTCGAAACATAGTTTTAGCACAAATTGTTATCAAAAGGTTAATCACAAATAGTTCAGGCCTCTTCTTTCTACTTTTTCTGACTGATGGATAAATTTATCTAAAATAAAGAAGAAAAGACTAAACTAAAAGAAGCACAGTTAGTTAAGACAACAATTACTTAATTTCACCGCACTCAGCGATCACCTTTTGCGTCCGGGCGAGCTTGTCTAACAATGCGGATTGCTAGGAGGAAAACCACATATTTGGGCTTATGATAAGAGTAATTAAATTTATATGTCGAAGACTGTGATGATGAGTCTGCGTTTTTTTTTGTTTTTTTATTAAGAATTACAGTCAATAATCGTTACCATTACATCAATATAGGTTTGGACAAAAATCAGTAACAGTAAATTTGTCTTTTTTTACGTGTGTTGCTTTTACAGTAGATATTTAGTGATAAGAAATGCCTGATTTGTGTGTTTTTGAAACGTTTACTGTTCTAACTATCCGTATGAGCAAATTCGTCAGGCAAGTTGAGTATTAATAGATTTAAGTTACTTTTCATTATCAGATAAATTATTCAAAGAGAGAATGACGACCTTCATCGGTCCCTGCCTAATCATTTTCACATTGTGGACTTAACTAGTCTGATATTTGAATATTTGAATCTAATAGAAATAAAGTTTTTTTAAAGAGCTATTAGTTTCGAAATAGATTTTGCCTTGTTTCACATTTCATTCGAGTCTTCGTGTACGGAAAAATGTGAGACACTAATCTTTCTTAATAAATCTGTCCGTTGTTAATTAACAAACTAGTAAGCTATTTAAAAGCAATAGATGCAAGTCTTAAGAATATTATTTTTTTATTTTAACTCGTATTGTATGTAAATAAAAACTTTAAATATGTTTATAGAATTATATTACGTATTTTGTTTTATTTTTTAAATGTACCGAAAGTGTATTATGTTCCATATTAGACGTACTGCGTGTTCATCTCATGTCCCATAAAATGTTTCGGTATTCCAGCTGAGCCATCTCTATCCATAATGTCTACTGATAAACCGTATTAAACTCTGAAAGAGCCTTTTTGAGCGATCGTTTAAATGAACCGCACCCCCTTTTATGGTGGGTGTGTAATTTAATTAGGCTTAAAACTGAAAAAATACTGTTTGTGATATTACAAAGCCAATTTTGCCACAATCCAACGATACGATTTTCGAAATGCTTTTTAAGTATAATACTCAATACAAAATGATTGAAAACGTTCAACTATATCCGTAAATTTTTATTCTCCATTTTTTCATAATTTGCAAATTTTAAGGTCTTCCCGTAAAGCGGGAATATAAACTTTTGTACCAAACGATACTTTCACCAGTTTCCTTAAAATTACATATTGTTCACTACGTAAACATGCGAATTGAATTCAAGGACTAGTTTCGTGCAACACTTGACCCTTATATCACAAAATATTTATTGAATAGATTTTCAAACGATAATAAGTATCAAACACCATCTCAGAAACTAAGAATTTCTGGGATGCTATTTTAATTCAGAAACATTGTTTCTGAAATTATTCTATTATCTCAGTTTTGCAAGCAATTCAGTAATTTTATTAACTAATTCTTACGTTATCTGGAATACCATAAACTGCTGACAATAATTTTGCACACATGCAGGCGATATAATTAACAGGAAAATATTTTTAATTCAAAAAAGTGTTCATAGTTACAGTTTCAATTTTTGGCATTTTTTGGGCACTATGCATGATTTAAAACTTTGAATGTACTCTTTCTTTATTGTTTCTGTAGGAATACTATTTTTATAGCTCTTCAGATAAACAATCACTCATTTAAGATTTAGTTTTAAAATGTTTCTGTAAGTAAATAAAAATGTTAACATAAAGTACTTTAAAAATGACCCATCCTTTGAAAACACAGAGACAAAAATATCGAGTTTGATCCACTGTTATACAGAACTTCAAGCGTCGGATCCTGTCACAACGATACTGACATCTTTTTCTTGAAATAAAACGTATATGCCTCACACTACAAGTTTATAAAATTACAAAATTTTATAAAATGCAAAACAACTAAAATATAAAATTTTAGGAGCAAGGTTTTCTGCTAATCCTGTTGAAACTATCAAATGTTAATTAATTTCATCAAAGATTCAGCTAATTTTCTGGAAAACAACATTTATTTACGAAATGAAATTTAAACAGAATTACTTGAATTACTTTTACTTGAATTCGTGAAATTAATATATACAGTCATAAAATCAAGGAGTAAAATGTATTTTGCCGCAATCAATTATCTTCAGTTGCATAATCTTTAGTCATGAGTCGATGAAAATGTACTTGTAAAAATTCTTAATCATCTCCTCAACACATCAAAATGGGCTTCCGTCAACGTTTTCCCAAGACTGAAAGCATCAGCCTTTTCATTACTTTGTCACTTTTCTAATCTCGACTCCGGGGTGTTGATCACGGTGTGATGTGGATTTGTCACATCAATCGTGATCGGACCCTTTTACTTCAAGGAAATGCGTGGTTCTGCTATTCAAACTGTCAGTGTGACATGTGCGAGGTACGCTCTGAGCTTGAGAAGCACCTACTTTCATACATTCATGAAACGTAATGAAGGAATCATGGTAATTGTAGGAAGAACCCCGAAAAAGAGCATATTTATTTAACATAACAAGGACATAGTTACTGATTCAGTCTTAGAATTCTAAAAAATAAGCATTTTAGAGGTCTTTTGCTTTAAAATGTACAAGGTTTTTCAGAGATTTTACCAAAACATTTCAGCAGTCACCTTCACCTTCATTGGGCCTCGTGTAGAGGAAACGCGGGTGCTTTCAACTCGCTTCTGAACCTTGCAATGAGTTCAGAGTGAAACATTCCATGATTCTTCGGATTATTTGCAGTGCTGTTATATAGTGCATACAGAAACGCAGTGCGTTTGTGAAAGAACAGATATATCTGGAACTTCAATGTGTATTTTGTTGGAAATTTCATAATTTTAAAATTTCACTAGCAGGTGGCCATCGATATTTCAAATGAATCCGCTCATACGTTTCATTTCAGGAGTTTTAATTCGCAGTTTTTAATTTTTATTGTTGCTGCCATTTTCAAATTACATTGTTAGGAGCTTTTTCATTCGATTTTTAAATCGCGAAATCAAATATTAGACATTTGGCTAACAAATATATTGTTACGGTTTTGTATTTATTTAGCTATTTATTTAGAATTGTAATTAAAATTATTTTATTTTCCTGTGCAGTGCAGACGAATTTGAAGAGAAAGCTAAGTCGGACAAGTAAAAATACAAGAGCGAGTGCATTTAATATTTAATAAACAAATATCTCATAATTGCTGTTGCCATCCAGAAAAATCAAGAAAATAGATTTTACCAGAATGTTCTCGTGAATACTTAAAAAACTCATAAAAGCCGAATTAAACCCCTCAGCTCATTTGCTGTTGTTTTAAGCGAACTGTATGTTTATTTAGCGCTGTTATTGATTGTAGCGATTTCGCTGTGAGATTGGATTAACTTTCTTTATTTTTAATTGAGTTCTGTTTAACGTTTGAGATATTGTTTAACGTTTGATTTCTGAGGAAATATTTCAGCATTTTGTTTTATTTCTTGTGAAAAGAATAAATTTTATTAATTTGTATCGACTTGTGCATTCAATCCATTACGAACCCGTACGCACGCAACAAAATACTGCGTTAAGAAGTTAAACTTATTTAATTCTACTACTACACTTAATATTATTTAACATGCAAGGTGTCAAATGACCATCAGCATTAAACGAATTTTTTTTTTCAGTAAGCTGATTTTTGTCTCAAGTTCGATATTTAAATCTAGCACAGCAAACTTAAACAATGAGTCTAAGCAAGTACAAAACATGCTTATTTTTCTCTTGTTCATTTCGTTGAGAAATAATCTATCACTGAGAAATAAGCGAGACAATTTTTGGTCGGTTTTATCGCCCTTATGGGGTTATAATCAATCTTTTAAATGTGCCACGTACATGCGGGACGACAGGCAGTGAATAATCGACGAAAGAATTTTAGACAAGCTCAGATGTTGTACATTTTCATCGTATTTCCTTGCCAGGTGATAACCATTAATTTCATGTAACAGCTAGCCCAGACATTCGAACAAGTAATAAAAATTATGAAACAGCTTTACATAATAGTTGTGTTAAACAATGAAGAATGGAACAGAATGCATCAAACATCCGAAATGGAATGCGCTGCATATAAAAGCAACATTCAACGTGAGCTCTTACAATTCAAAAAATCAAGTCATGCCACTCACGCAAATAAAGGCCATTATAAAAGTATATTTGTTCAATCTTATTTTTTATGCAAAACCCAATACGAGCAATATAAAGTATTATTAATTAGTTTTTAATTATTTTACTTTATTTTGAAATCTTGTTTTACTTTTCCTTATTGATACTCGTTACCATAAATGTGGGAAATCAGAACCGCCAGCGAGGTGAAGTGATCTGCTGCTAGCCCAGCGCAGCGCAAAGCAGCCCAGACAAGTTCCAGACGTGGACAAGAGCAGGCGTGTTCTCTGTACGCTGACGATGCTGACATTGACTTTCCTGGAAGTTTGAAAAGGGATGATTTCTCAGTGGTGCTATAGAACCCACCAGCATTTGTGAATCTTGTTCTCGAGATTCCACAATATAAGCCAAACCGTGAACTATTGATATTACATGAACAATTCATGGACTAGTATTAGTGGGGTTATCGTTACCTTTAGTTATGCCAATTTATCATGTTATATTATCATTCCATCATTTATCATCTTTCATTCATATTAGTAATTTCATAATAAGTTTACTTTATACTTATCTCGGGCTTTTGATCCTATAACCCCGCATAAATATATCAGTAACTAAAAGATAAATCAATAATAAAACAAAATAAATATTTTTTTTTATTTTGTATAGTGGAAAATAACATTAAATTTTAAGTATTACATTGGATTACCACGTTGCTACCAATTTAAGACAAGTTACTTTTCTTTAAAATGCTTATCTGAAAGTTATATCAATAATATATGATCAGCTTGGCATTTGAAACAATATTACGACATTGTATGCCTTTACTTTAAAAGGTAGCATGACGATTTAGTTTTACGTGAAAGTGATACGAAATTCCGTTAACATTAGAAAATTCATTAATTCACCGAAAAATTTAAGTGGAGAGGTAAAAATCGACACATGGCGTTAGGTAGAAAAATGTCAGTGACGCCGCAAGGGAATCGTGTGTGAAATGAACTGTAGTGAGAGAGGGAATCAGCCTTTTCATGACTTTGTCATTTTTCTAACCTCGCCTCCGGTGTGTTGATCACTGTGTGATGTGGATTTGTCACATTAATCGGGATCGGACCCTTTTTCTTCGAAGAAATGCGTGGTTCTGCTATTCAAACTGTCAGTGTGACGTGTGCGAGGTAGGCTGATATATTACAGAATCGCATCAAATCTAGTATGAATGATAAACACTTGTTGGAAGGTATAACTTTTATTCAGGATGGTCTCCCCCCCATATTGTTACACCTGTAAAAGATCACTTGCACACATCGTTTGTTGAGGGTCACTCGCTGAGCAGCCACTTCCAATTTGCTTGTCCCCTTACGACCCCATGTCTCAATCCGTGTGATTATGGGTTGTGGGGGTTATGGAAATAGCAAGTCTACTGCGATCGTCCGCCCTCATTAGGGATAACAAAATACAACATCCGACGGCAGGTTTTCACCATACCTACAGATATGCTGTTCATAGCATTGTCCCTCGACTACAGGTACTGTTGAATAATGACGGCCGACGTGTTGAACATTTGTTATAAAGTACCTAGGCTTTGCTAACAGTCAATTGTTGTTAATTATTGCTTATAACTAATTATTGCTTTTGTTATATGAAATGACATCTGCTGGCCACTTTTTTGCTTTCGTTAAAACCTCATGACATTTCAAACATGTGTGTCAGTTTTTACCTTCCTACCTACATTATTCAGTGAATTATCGAATTTTCAAATGCTAACGGACTTTTGGGTCACCCCGTATATTAATGAAAGTACGGAAGCCGGAAGTCAATGCTTTGAATTTTCTGTCTCATAGAGTACCTCCACCATAATAAAGTCTTGTGCGTGAAGTTGCTTTATACGCAAACAATTTTCTTTTTTAAAAGTGCTCAGAAGTGTAAGTTCGGCCTACATGTAAAGCATCTTATACATAGCTTAATACGGTACATAAACTACCGTGATAAGGTTTTGCTTTAATTTTTATCAACAACGAAATTATTAAATTCTCTGTTCGATTTCTATCAACATTCCTTATATGATTTTGCTGTAACGTGTTGTCACCAAGTATTTTATCTCGAAAGTAAATGGAAATTTTATTCAGGGTAGTCAACGTAAATTAGGAAAAATCTAAGACAAGTCTTTGCTCCACAGTTTCTAGCATTTATAAAATTTCTTATCTTTTCCTTTTCTACTATCATAACTCTATAATGTTTTAGATATTAAAAGTGCAAGCCAATTACAAAAACGATATAATAATTTATGAAATTTGTTTTGAAATTTTGATATTACAGTTTATTTTCATGGAATAAGAAATGTGAAAGCAGAAAAACAGTAACTGCGAAGAATGTGGAGAGCGAAAATTTGTTTTATTTACCGATATTTACAAGAAATAACGTTTGATGTTAACAATTTCTCTTCAAATAAACGACCAGCAACTGCCTAGCATACATCACAACAACGTCTCAGTAATTGGCGTATATGTTTGGCAGATGCCCGTTACGGCATGTACGTCTGCAGCAGTTTGGACGACAAGATCTTTAAAGAAGTCTTTATGCCAGGGCGGGTGGAAATGGATCTGCAAGATCTCTGTTACATGCAAGCGCCAGCTGGAAAGGTGTGTTGATAGAAGCTGCTCTGACAGTAATTAACCACGTGAAATTTTATAATTAATTAAGTGTTTATAAGTAAATATGCAGAAAATAATTAAAATAGAAAAAAAATACTATTGTGAAATCGCTTTCAATACAAATATTAATGTTAGGTATCTTTAGAATGAAAATAAATAATACATTTTATGTATATTTAGAACAGGCACCTCAGCTTTCGCGACGATACCAGGCGGCAAAATTTAAAGCCAGGAAATAGCCAGGGTCTTGAACGGCAGATAGCGTAATGGCGGCGCTACGTACATTTTCATTATTTCTTCGTAAAACGTCTGTTATATTCCTTTCGTTAGAATCATGATATTGAATCAGTTCAACAAAACTTTGCAAAACTATAATGGTATTAAATTCAAAATCAGTTTATTCTTCCGTGTAGTACAAGAAAGAATATACAGACTTTAGTGCTTTCCTAATTATTTCATCTTAACTTCACTTTCGTTTTCAATTCTTCTGCGGGTTTCTGCTGGGTAATTGCAACAAGACTACGTTGATTTTATAGAATCCTACGGCTTTAGGTTTTTATTTTTTTAATCTGTTTATCTTCAGTTATCTTCATTTATATTTTCCAAGTCTTGAACACTAGAAGTAACTTCAGAGGCTCGACATTTTTACCTCAATGACGGCAGGGGATTCTCTTTTGCGAAAGTAAGTAGTCATATATTAGCATTAAATTCAATTCATTGCAAGTTTAGCGACGAGATCCGCTGCAACTTTGAATTTTTTTCCAAAAGTCAAATATAATCCCCGTCCCCCACCTTCTAGGACAAGCTAGAAAAATCTCCGTGTGACTATCGCGAATAGACCACAATCTATACATATAAAAGAAGAAAGTATGAGTGTTTCTCTTCTAATAGCTCAGTCACTACCACAGCTATCGTCAATAAACTTTATGCAATTCTTTTGTGGGTCCTGAAAAAGGTCGTCGTCCACTTAAAAAAATAGCTGAAATCAGAGATATTAATTAAAAACTCGGAAAAACGATACTTTTCTCAGTCATTGTTCCGAGTGGCAACAGTCTCGTAAGCTGGAGATGAAAATCTGCTTTATTTCGAAAGTTGTTGCCACTGCTCGCTTTTAAATCCTACAGTTTGTTAATACAAAATTTCAAAGATTTACAACGAAACAAAAATTGCATTGCCAAACATTAAATACATTATTCCCAATTCCAAGAATTCATGGGAAGCCATTTCAACTATTCCCATCTTCGTGCGACTTTAATCAGCCTAAATATTAATTAAAAACTCTGAAATCGCTCATTTTCACACTCATTTTTATGAGTGGCAATAGTTTGGCGGGTTGGATATAAAAATATTTGTATCGAAAAGTGTTGCTATTGCTCGCATTTCAAATCGTGAAGTTTGTCAATAAAAATTTCTAAGTTTTACAAAATCTATATATATCAGGAATGATGTCTGTGTGTTTATTCGTATTATTGATTTCTGATCAACTACGATCAATCTTTTGCCACATTTAATCGACTAACATTGAATATAGGTGAAATATTGAATGGAACTTGAGGTTTTACGATCATTTGATTAGAAAGACGAAAATCATTAAAAACGGCGTGCCATTGTTGCTGATATAATGAGAAAGAATTAGTTCATTTTCTATTGAAGTTTTGTTATGTGGGTTTCATATCGCATCAGACTGAAAAATGTATGACTATGAATCTTAGTTTTTGCATCGTTATTAGAGGAGGATTACAGCAGTATCGTTCTCTCTGTTACTACATACATTACTCTCAATCTAACTTAACTGGCATCGGGGACTTCCGCTAGTAAATATATGTAACTGAGAGCTTAGAATAGTCAACTTCAGTGATTCACCACTGATAAAATCCTCATAAAATACGATCTACTTAAAATATTTAAAAACATAATTAGAGCCTTTAATGTACCTGATTTAGTAGCATATCAAGTTCTAGCATGTTTAATATAAAGTTTCGAATGGACATTATCTGTTAGAGACAATTAAAAATATCACCTGAAAAGATTTAATTCGCAGTTTATTGTTCAAGTGCAAAGCCAATGTTTCCGAAAAAAGAGAATTGGTCACAATTGTAAGTCATTTCTTTTAATTAAGCGCGTTTTATTCTAATATCGCTGGCATACAACGATTAAATAACAAAATATACAAAATTATTCAGATTCAAATAATTTATGAAAATATTTATTTATGAATGTTATATATAATAAGTGAAAAATCTAATAATAGTTAAACTATGTGATTAAATTTCTGACAGAAATATTTGAAAAATCGGAGAATCTTTCTGATAAATCAACACTTGGCAGACTATTGGAAAAATCACTTAGTCGGGGAGAAAAGCCATCCAGGTGGCAATACTGTTAATGTTGTTAAAGTTAGCTGTACTTAAAAATCAATTAAAAAAATCTTCCATTCTAATCTTAATCTAAAACTGAAAACAGCAATTTTTTTATATTTAATATGATCCAAATACTGTTATTATCTTTAAAGTCGGTGGTAGTTAAGTCGTTATGAAGAAAAAATACTTGCCCTGATGGAGTTGCAAGATTCCTTAGCAAACGACTCATATTACTCTATCCTCAAGGAGTTTTTAACTTCTGATTTCTCAAATTAAAACCACTGTTAAAATTACTAATAGTCCCTCAGTTCTTTAAAAACGCCTCACTTTTACACCTATATTTATACCTTTGCTGGTTTTATGGCTTTCCCGAGTTTCACAAAACTGTAGTTTCATTTCTTGTCTGCTGTTACCATATATGAAGGAATTTTTCATTCATATCTGCATCGTCATCTCGATACATATCCTCTTTCACCAAATATTCATTCCTTGTTTCTTCGTTAAAGAGGTGAACAATTCTTTGAATCCAAATTTAATAACCAATTAAACGTTAAAAAAGATAACTGATGCCAGTTAGGAAAGTTAATTCGAAAATATCAGTTGCGAGAATTTTGCGACGCATTTTATTAAGTAACGAATGGCAACATTTTTAATAAAGCAGCATAAGTGATGTACAAAATTTGTATATTGAAGTTAAAAATTGTTAAATTTATTTCCTTATAAATTTGTAACTTTCCTCAATATTCTTAACAGAATAAATTCTACTTGTAAACAACTTCAAGTAAAACTGTTAAAATTAAACTAGAACCCATTAAAGGGGAATGAACGCAGATCGGATTCTAATAACAGCAGTATGCTTGAAATTGCCACAGAATTTAACGAATATGTAATAGGGTAATTTGAATTTAAATGTGCAGTTAAAATCCGAAAAAGGAAGAAGACGCGTTATTTTCAGTATGAACACCAAGATGAAACACTGTAAATGCCCAAAAGCATTATGTATTTATTTCGTTTTTAGGTATTACATGGGAATCCTTAAATGAATGTTTTAAACTGTTAAAACTGCACTATGGAAATTTTAGTTTCCTATGCATGAACTTACCCATTTGATTAAGAATTTTTTTGACTTGTTTGTGTTGCAAGCGTTGAAAGATCACTCCCCAAAACAAAATTAATTAAGACTTATTTATGTACGAGTATGTTACAAGAAAGATATCGGAAACTTATATCAGTTGCATAGCTGAAAATTACGCAAGCGCCGAATTAGATATAAAGGAAATAATTTCTGCTTTCATTCATCTCAAAGTTAAAAAAATGAAAATTTAGACGGAAAAACGTTCATTTATAGCTTAATTAATTAAAATGTTATGCTTAAATGTTTAAAGTTAATTTACAGATTGATTACTTAAACTTTTATGCATATATGTTTAATTAATTTTTAAATTACTTATTTGTGATTGAAACACAGTTTAATTGCTCAAAGCATGGTTGTGTTATTTTGTTTCTTCTTCTAAATTACGTTATATCGTTTATAGGATAAGGAAAATAAAATAAAAAGAAAAGCTGATCTTAAAAGGCGCTTTTTTCAAATTTCCTCGCGAGTACCGAAACCCTACACTCGGTACTGAAATATGTGTCTCGTAAATGAAATCTATCGTTGCTGTGATATATATATTGCACTTGCTGATTGTTCTTTTAAATAATTCCTGCAGATATTAAATATTATTTTTGTAAGTTTTCTCGTTTCCCACGTTCTTCAGACTTTGCTACGCTTGTACTTTCACATTTCACATTCCACCATGCTTTGTATTACAAATTTATTTTCGCTATATTTTCGCTCTCTCTATATATATACACATATCGTTTTTTGTGCATATTATATATATACATATATAATATTTTATATTTCGATGTTTTCAGTTTTTATTTAATATATAT
>KK115291.1:179454-214648 GCA_000611955.2 Stegodyphus mimosarum | reverse complement strand
CTTCTTCGCATGCCTTCCTCGTGTAGTGGTCAGCACGCTCGACCCGTATTCCAGAGGTCCGTGGTTCGAGTCCCTGCGAAGGCGTTGCTTATTTTTCATGTCTACTGTCTCTAAAATGCCTAATGTCTCTACACAGTTAGTAATTAATAATAAGATAGATGAAGAACTGCCTTCATTGCTTTTAATTCGCTTAATTTCCTAATGAGTAATAGATAGATAATATTTCAAAGCGGAATTAAATACTTTTAGACTTGCCGAACAATACGAAATTGGTGCGTTAAAGGTAAAAGTATTTTATTTGGAACCGTGACAGCATAGTTCTGCTAAATCATTGTGTTTCCTGATTAAATTCGAAGCATATTATGCTTTCCCCAGTTTCAACACATTGCTTTTAAATCGCTGAGTTTGTTATTCATAATATCAGTAAATTCGCACAAAGTATGAAACAAATTTAAAAACTTCAAAATTGAAAACGTCGGGCTTAGAGATGCGCATGTTCAGGTGAAGGACAATATGTGTTCAAAATCTGGCGACTTTAAGAGCCACCAGTTTTCCTTAATGCAAGAAAAGTACATACATACAAATTTATATACATAACCTTCGTTATTTAATAATAGAGATTACCATCTCTAATCACTATCACAGAAAGAAAACGAATAAATAGCATCCAACATATTTGAACAGTTTCGTAAGTAGGAAATATGCAATATTACACTGTTTTTTTGCCCCTGCGATATAAAGCTTCCATGAATTCTAAATTAGAAAACCAGTGTCTATATCTGAGCAACAAAGTTTATTTTATTCCTATAATCAATTTTTAAATAGAAAAAAATGCTTAACACAATTTAAGATAATAAAAATTTTAAAAAAGTAATTTAAATTCGTTTTAAATAACACGATATTCAGACACTTGATAATCAGAAACTAAATTGTCTTAAATCAGTTCCCATTTCACGCATATTGCGTCAATCAGTCAGAGATTTATGATCTCATCAAAATTACCAAACCATTAAGGAATTAAAATTTCATAAAATGTTAGCTGAGTATAAAAATTTACTGATTTTTAATTAATGCCTTTCAGTTCCACCCTCAGCATCAGTATTTAAGGTATTTTGATTCGGAACATATTTTCCATCAGCCATAGAAGGGTAGATTGTATTTTGAAATGTATTCGGTTTTCCGTATTGTTACGTCACCATGATTTAATGTTGAATGAATTCAGTATTTATCAAAATAGTTAAGCAAGATGTTTCCAATAGTGATTATCTTAAGTAACATTGTAAAGTTTATAATAATTGACAAATTTTTACTTATTTTCAAATCTGCCTATACTCATACTGCTTCCACCAGAATACGTAAATGAGAGATTTTAATGTGAATGTGTCCAAGGAAAAGGCACTGACATCAGCCATCACCTTAAATAAAACTCCTTTGTATGCAGCCCTGCTGGAGATCTGAGATCTGGTTAGTTTCCTTTTGGGTTGCCACATGTGATTAGTTCCTAAACATTTAACGAAGAAATTGCTAGACTAAAATTTAACTTGTGATTGTATATAATTCATATTTTTCGGGTTATCTTTTATCCTTCAAATAGGAGAAGATGATAGATTTTAGTTGTTTATGTTGCGTTTGTGTGGGCTTTAAGCTTCTGTGTTTGTAATATAGCCCGGGACGAAAATTCATTTTACGGATTTAAACATTAGACACGTTTTCTTTAAGTTAATTGTAGTTTAATCATGTAACCCCAATGCAATCAATCTTGATATAAAAATGTTACAGAGTTTGAGCGAAGTTCACTTAGAAATTCATATTTAATGAAATTCACTATTTATTAATATAATACTTTCAGTTAATTAGATGTGACTTTAGTTTATATATTGTAATTTTTTAATTATAGTGAAACAAATAATTTTGATGGCATTTCTTTTTGCCACGAGTTTAGAGTAATCGCAGGAATTTATTGGTGGATGACGAAAGAAGAATTTTAAATATCGGCCACCTTAAGTGATTTATTCGATATTACGAACGCGAACTAAAGAAGCATAACTAAAATCTTACGTCCATGCAAGTAAAACAATCATGAATATGAATATATCGGTTTCTTGGGTCTTTAGTATTTGCAGGTAATATATATTTTCGTTTATTGGCTTATGTGAAAGATACATGCAAAAAATAAATGGTGGGTGAATTTACCTCTACGCATTGCTCTAAGCAAACACTAACAGTGGCCAGAAAGATAACGAAATCTGAGCTCTGGAACTTGAAGGCACGGAATTGCGATTTCAATACGCCATCCACGGGTCGGAATACCTGTAGTACAAAAGGATCCACAGAACACCTAGAACATAAAATTTCCTGTGATTATATTATTTGAATAAACACACTTTGCATCGTATTTAAAAAGAGAATTAAAATTCTGTTATTACTTTTGAATCCTTAGCCACTATAATATACACTTCCAAGATTAACAGAAGATTGAAATATATTGCATTCCACTGGAAAGTACTATTAACTATATTACTATTTCGATATATATTTCAATAAATCTTCTGGTTAAAAACTATAGAATACGAACATTTAACACGTCTCCTACAATGTACATTCAGAAAACCAGTTTTTTAAAAGTATTGTACTTATGACAGATTTAAATACTATCACGTTTCATATCGCCGAACCTTTTAACAATAGTTCTTAATATAATATCTTCAAATTTTATAGGAGTTAAAGTATTTAGTTACTATATAGAATTGTAAATATTTCTTACAAAACCGAAATCTAAGAGAAAAGTGTTTGAACATATGAAGTTCCTCGAAAGGAAGTATCTGATTTGGGGGTAATGAAGATAAAAATTATGTATATACATAATAAATATTCAATATTACTAGTTAAATTTAAATAATTTATGGACAACATTAGCAGTTGAATATCATAATATACGCTGATCGGAAGCTTCTGTTTTTGTGTTTTCTGTTATGGAAACAAAGAAAATGTGGTACATCTGGCAAGTGGTTCTTAGAGTAAATGAAAAACCTCTGTTGTAGATTTTACATTAATGTAGTACAAAGTATATAAAAACTATTACGGGTAGGAATGAAAATGCAGGGTTTGGACATTGAAACAAATGCATCTATAGCAGCGGTATATTTAACTAGGCCTTGGAAGAATGTCGATTTACGGAAGAACTAAAACTGAAGATTTGAACTGAAACTATTAACTGAAAAGATGGAACTGGTGAGTAGAAATCCAAATAACAGAAATCCCATACTCAAAAGTAAAAAAGACTGCACCTCGAGAAACAAATTATATTGAAGGGATAGTGTTCTATGTTCACGAGATAAAGCCTGTTATGATGGGAATTTTAGGAATCTTACCAAAATCTCGAGTCTATTGTCATTTTTAGATGCTCATAATAGCACTAATGATGCTCATTTTGATGCTGTTAAGACACTACATATAGTATCTGACTGATTCTTAATAAGCAAGATTAAGGCGTATATGGTAAATTGGTGGAATCGGGGGAAATCCTGTGAGCGTGTGAAGCATGACAACAAGACGAACACGAGGGCGGTAATAACGCTACAATTTAGAAGTATCACGTAAACAGACCACGTTGGATATTCTTAGACCACTACCCTGAACAATGAAAATAATTAAATTTAACTGGCTGTTTGGCAGACTATTTCAATAAGTAGCCAATTGTTTATCTTATTTCTAATCTTACGCAGATGTACTCGCATAAAACTGGATTTTTCGATTTGCAGTATCAGTTCTTATTGTATTAAATTCAAAAATACCTTTTATTCCTGACGTTTTTAAAGGAATGTTTTCGTTTATAGTGAAATCGTCAGTACAGAGGAATGAGATAACTGTCTATTATCGGACAGAATGGTAAGGGTTTTTAATAGTACTATCCTAGATTGCATCTCATTTTTAGTATTCTGAAGTGTAAAGAGCGGAACTTTCCTTTGTTCCGCTAGCATGCCGGAATACCCTCACGTGAGTACTGAAATCAGACCATCTCAGAAGATTTATACACATGACTTGACTCTGCTGTGGGATCTACACTTCCAATGATATTAGAGGAATAAGCCCTCTTTTCACCAGGGGTGCTAGGACTAATATTCCTTCCTTATTATTTACTCCAAACAGAGTGATCCTTTTGCACTTTTCTCGTGATGTACCATGAAGCATTTAACAAACGGGACACTTCAGCAAGATCTTGTGAAACAAAAAACAAACTGGTGCTTCTTTACGAAATTGACTACCCTTTTCTGCAGACGAATTGAGATTATTCGCCTATGCGCAGAAGCAATCCTCGGTTAAGCTTAACGTGGGAAGCCACTAAAAGAAATTTCACTGGTCGGACCAAGGAAAGAGAATAGATGGAGTAAAGCATGACGTCATAAAAGTGCAAGGCTCAGAAATGTGTCCTTATGCATAATTTGCATAAAGTATTATTGAAACCTTCAATGGTCTTCCAGACTTTACCATGTATACATTTGTCATATAGTTACCATTCCATTTATATATTTAATTTACCTATATTTTATTAAGTTTGAAACATTTGTTTGAAACCCTTGCGATTTTTCTACATACTAAGTAGAAAATCAATTAAGTATTAAAATTAAAGCGGGAGACTTATAAACGCTCAGTCATGTAAAGCTAACATATAGACAACAACAGTTAGAATATAAACAAAACCAACGATAAGTTCATCTATGTCAGCGGCCATGATAAGTCGTGACATCATACCATGACTTATCATGGCTTCATTTTCTTTGCACGGGGCAAACAGAAAAGGCTTACTCCATCTATTCTAACCTCTTCGGTTGGACAGGGTTTGGCTTATAGGGTTAAGACAGAAACGATAGCAGACCAGTGGGCGAGACTTTCATGAAGAGACCAATATGGTTTTGAACCCCATACCAAGGAATTTTGACATATCATGGGAAACGTTTTTCGTATAATCAACTTCGTCGGACGAGTGTTCAAAAAGCTGTTTCTGCTAACGTTTCCCCCTCTCTTTTATTTTATTGCAGAAAAGTCTTCACTGATTTAATATTATTGCACATTCATTTTAATTTTTTTATTGTTAGGCATTACTTTTTTCGGTTTTTATTTGCAATTTTGCGTACATTTCTTAATATTTTACCATACGTTTCAGGTTTTCCGTATTTATTACTTTTATGCATTCAACTGGATTTAGATTTAGAGAATTTTTAATTTTGTGCGGCTATTTATTGGAGAAATATAAACAATATGAGTAGCATTGTGGCATTTAACTCCAGCGATCTTGGCGGTAAATATTGTTGCTAATTCGAATTCTGGAGAACGGGCTGGCTGCCTGAGCGTTTTCGTGGTTCTACCACGAAAACACTTGTGTAACGATCTGTCTTAACAGCATCAAAATTTTTGTGCTGTCTTAACAGCACAAAAATGACCATCATTAGTGCTATTATGAGCATCTAAAAATGACAATAGACTCGAGATTTTGGTAAGTTTCCTAAAATTCCCATTATAACAGGCTTTATCTCGTGAACATAGAACACTATCCCTTCAATATGTTTTGTTCTACCCTTGTGTAATGTGTATACGAGCCAGTTTCTCTTAAAACTCCTCCCCGAAGACATTCCTCTTCTTAGGCAGATAGACATAGAGTGCTTTGCTGTAAACAAATACAATTTGCCATAAATAAATCAAACAACTGTCCTAAAAGTGCCGGAGGATTCCTGTCTCAAACTCACTAGGGAAAAAACTACAAAAAAAATTCAACACACTTTACAAAAGAAATATAGATTAATTCTAACTAACCCGAATCTTGGAGCTGCCCTAATACACTGTTGTCGAAATGGCAGTTGAAAGAAAATGATTTCTAGAATATTATGAATAAAGGACTCTCTCTTTTATAAGCTCATAAAAGTATGTATAAAAAAACCCATAACGGCGCGAATTTTGGCGACAGGTATTCAAATATCATTTGAATTTTTTTTTGTTTAAAAGTTTCAGATTTATTCAAAATTTATCTAACAAATTTTTTCGCCGAGGAGCAGCAACGTTTGAAAGGTTCTGATGGTATTTGAATATCTGTCGCCAATATTCACGCCGTTATGGGTTTATACATACATATGTTTATGAGCTTATGAAAGAGAGAGTCCTTTTTCATAATACTTTAGAAATAATTTTCTTTCAACTGTCTTTTCGACAACAGTGTATTAGAGCAGCCCTAAGATTCAGGTTACATAGGATTAATTTATATTTGTTTTGTAACGTTTGTTGATTTTTTTTTTTTTGTATTTGTTTCCTAGAGAGTTTGAGACAGCAATCATCCTGCCGTTTTAGGACTGCTGTTTGGTTTATTTATGGCAAACTGTATTTGCTTATGACAAAGCATTAGATGTCTATCTGCCTAACAAGAGGAATGTTTTCATGGAGGAATTTTAAGGGAAACTGACTCGTATACATGTTGCACATGGGGAAAGCCACGAAAATGCTCACACAACAGGAATTCAAATCCCGTTCTCAGGAATTCAAATGCCGGATCGAACGACCACTGTTCAACGACTTTGCCGTTCGGCCGTTGGTGGACCTTTTAGGACGGAATGTACAGTATTTCTTTTTGTTTTAAAATGGTTAGATACACCTTTTTGTTCTGTTGTTATTTATCAATATTTTATTTTTTAGTAGCAATTCGTTTAGCTTGGAACTGCAAATATGCATTCAATTTTCTTAACACAGCGAAGAGAAGATAGCGTTTTCAGTAATCATAAAATCATTTAAGTTAGAAATACAAACACTAAAGAATCCGGGAGCAGTCGATGATGAATAAGATCTTTCTGTTTTATTTTTCAATACATAAGTACTGTGCTTCTTAGCGTAAAAACAGAAATTACCTAAAATGGCAGTTTATCTGCACTTCTTAATGACATCTGCCAGCGAGATTTATTTTATACCATACATATGATAAATAAAAATTAGTTTCTAATATTTAATGCATCAAACGCAAATTTTCTAACTTAATATCTTTTCTATACTACGTTAAATTAAATATTTTTAATGAAATATTGTAATAACATACATTTTTCTATACTTATTTTATTAGAAACCATAGGAAACCTTTTTAACATTTTTAAGTTTTATTAATATTGTTAAAATATTGTACGATAAATACTTTTTTTAAGGAATGGAGTGTAATCTGCATTTTTCAGGTCATAAGTTTTTTGTTCTATTGTTATTTTTGCTGCTTCTGTTGTTAATGATGCTGTGGTTTGTTAGCCTGTTTACCCAATTTATCTAGTTATTGCTTCCAGCTTTTTTTCAGAAGATCTACAAGGACGTGTAACATTATAATATATTGCAAAGGATGTTAAAGTAAATTTTACATTGAACTCTTACTGTATAGTGTGTTTCAGAAAGAATGTATAATTTTAAATTTCGATAGAAGATATTATGCTTCTAATTTTAATAAAATGAATAAAAAAAGATTTAAACTTCAGTAACCAGTTGCACCTTTTAGCAGAAATATTCAGCACGTAAATTTTATACAGGCTTTGTAGAAATGAAATATCAAATTGCTTTCTGAGCTGAATTAGTCAAGTAGGAAAAAACGTTCTTGCATAAAATTAATTAAATGAAGTATTATTATTTCAAGTGTTCCTAGAATTTTTGATGTTAAGTTTTCTAATGTATATTCAGTATGGCCGAACTAGAGAAAGTAAAAAAAGCATTTAAAGTCTTGAATGCAGTATTTTTTTATAAAACTTCGAAACTCTTTATAAAGCAAGTTATTGAAATACTTTCAAGAGAAACTTCAGGAATGTTTTTGATTTATATATCGGTTCAGCTGTGTTATTTTAACACTTAAAATTACGATGGATGACAAAGAGTAATGTTTGAGCCATAGTTTTATAAAACCGACAGATAGGAATTAGTTCATCATAAATATGTAAAGGAATTAGAAAATAAAGTAAATTTAAAATACACTTCGAGATACAAATAGAAATCATATTTACGAACTTACCTTTTAATATTTGTTTTAATTGTAAACCAAATAAACACTAAACAATAAAAGATCACTAAAGCGTAAATTGTTAAATGCCAGAGAGAAAAATGGGCGAAATATTTGCTCTTTGAAATAAATATTTACGATTTCAGAGGAATTTCTATGCATATTAATGACATATATCTCATCCAAAATATGTTAAACTTTCACATTTAAATTAATGTTTTTTTCATAGATTCTTATTCTCGTTATGGTTTGAATAAACTGCTTGGTTTATTAGGCACTTTTTATTCTGTTAAAAAACATAAATTCATGAATATTAATACGATAGTAAATAACGACAGACTCTGGCTGCATGTTGATAATTATCTCCAAATAAATAATATTTGTTATCCATCAAAGCCGCTTTATAGAAACAATGAATTAATGATGATACGAAATTTTAATCTTTTTGCTTTATTTTTGAAGCCAAAAGAATCTCATTAAAAAAAGGAATGTATTTCGGTTACTAGTTTCACTTTTGTAAATTTTATGCCAAGAGTTATTCAATTCCAGTATTCAAGCATAAATGTTAACTCATTCCATGTTGCGCTCCCATTTGAAGATCAAAAATGGTTTTAACCCTCCGACCGCCCAAATTTCCTAAAACTGCCATGAGAAAGAGCTATTTTCTTAATTTTAATGCCATAATACCCCTAGTACTTTATACCTGTGTTTTATGCACTTTTAATATATTGCCTTAATTGTTAGGTATATTTCAAGGTGCATTTATATATACGTTCTTACAGGTATCACAAAAACTATTCTAGGCATTATATATACGGCCCTGCCTGTTTGAGGGTTAATATTACTCCCCTCCTAATTTTAGATTTTTCGTTTATTTTTAAAGTAATATGCTTAATCGTAGCCAGCCTAAATGTATATTCATAAAATTTTTAGTTTGATTAAAAATATCTGTATCAATCCATTTGTTTCCTAAAGTTTGTTTCTAAATGATGCTTTTTCACATCCGCCCATTTTCTAAATGAATGTTTAGTAACTGACATTGAAAATTGAATTTCGCAGGGCTTTTATTTATAGATAGGATGAACTAAATGGAATATTTGGCCTTATTTGGCAAGAAAAGAAGAATGTTAGAATGTTGTCAAATCATTTGGAAGCTTTACCGTTACGTGTGCAATGGTAGTCTAAAACTGAGAATAAACAATTCCACAGCCTAATGCAACTGCAGATTAGAATAATATCATAGATCGTGTTTCAAGCTGTATTGGAATATACAAAAATCTAGAATAAAAATTAGAGGCAAGAAATGGTACTTTTTTTACATATGCAGTGGATACGGCCCTAGTTAATGCCCATACAATATATTGCATTTCTAATGAAAAAATACTTTTATTAAATTTCAGAAGTGTAGTTGTAAGGTTTCATTTGAATTTACACTTTCTATCTGATTCGAAAAATTGTGGAAAACCGACATTCATTGCGAGTTCGTCAATGCGTCATCTCCAAGTTCAGACTTGAAATGTCAAGACGAAGTTTCTGGCATCGCTTAGAAAATCCAATAATTAAGCTAGCCATATTGACAGCATTCTTAGATATGTGTGAAATAAAACGAAGAAATCGCACTATGAGATTTTTAAACGATTTAAAATTTTCTGATGGTGTGCTACTCATCAGCTCAGTAATGTGAGGTGATACTATTTTATGGTGAAGGTAAAATTAATATGAAGTAAAATAATAATAATAATTGAAATAGTTATGCTTCTGGGAAACATGCTCCCCGTTTTTCGTCTCGTCTACAAGCCTAATAATTTTTTCAAAGTAGATCGCAACCGCAGAGGAGAGTAACATAAACGCAGAGAGGCTCTGCACATGGACTAACATTGGAAATGGTTTCGGCAATTTTTCATTAAATATAGCATTCGTCGCATGTAATAAGATATAAATAAGCACAAGAGACACCTGATATGTAATAGTTGGTAATACGGGGAACCATTGGTAAGTGGTTTTATCCACACTATCGTGATATGTTGTGAACGTATAAAATCGTTCTTTAATTCTATAACTCTTCAAATTGTGAAGTGTAGTGCACCATTTAGTTGGGTTTCTTTTATATGTGTAATAGTCTTCTGCTACTGAGTTACTGTGTGGAAGATAAATTGCCAAGTTCAGACAAAACAAGTTCTGTCTCGAAGTGGGTAGATAGGAAGTTATGCAAAGACTAAATAAAGGATTTACTATTCAAAGGAACACTCAGAATGTTGAATAATTGTAATTTATAAATAAGGATTACATTAAACAAACGATAATAGTATGTAGTCCCTTATGAAACGTTAATTGCAGTAGGCAAATGGTATTTTCGACTTGTAATCCCTAAAAGGGATTAACTGATAGCAACATTTCTCGCGCTAATGAAAAATTGTAATAAAACAGCAGAAAACGCTGTAATAGAAGACTTTTATAAACTGATTCGGCATTAGTGTAACGTACACAAAAAATCACATCAGACGAAATGGGGATGAATTTACTGAAAAATTTGAATATTTTCTAAATGGTTTTATAACCAAATAAAATTTATATATTTTCAAAGTTAGAATGTACTGAGTCTCATACTAGGTAAACTACTGAGATTCATAACGTATATAATAATAATTATTACGAAATTCTGAAATACAAAACAAAAATCTTAATTTTTTATTAAATGTCATAGATAAAACACATCAGATATCTTGTATAAAAATTGTCATAGACGATAGGTCAGATTTGATGACTTTTGATTTGATGGCATTTGATTTGTCTTATATAAATTTGTCATAGACAATTTTTATACAAATCTAAAATTTAAAAAATTTAAATAACATAATTTTGCACAAAATGTATCTGAAGTTATCAGATATCAATCAAATCAATTAAATTTTATAGACAGTTAAGGCACCAAAAATGAGAAATGCTGAAAATATGTGCAAAATAGTTATGCTTTTCTTTCCATATCTGTGAACGGTTTTTTGTAAATTAAAATCTGCCATTAACATTCAAGAAAGTTCGCATATTTCTTATTAACGTTATCTTACTGTTGCGTAATGTTTCACATCTTTTTAACAATTGCTTTCGGAAATGCTAATTTAAGACATCATCTAATTTTTAATTTATAAGACAGTTACCATTTATAATCATATTTTAATTTATATTGACACTTACCCGTTCATGACAACAACTTCTTCTTGACTTCTCGTGGCGTCAGCTAGTGTGAGATATCGCAGAGAAATGTCATAGTGAACTGAAAATATACATTTATATGATTTAAATATAGCTATCCGTTAGTATAGTAATCCAAAAATAAAGCACAAAAATAATTTCATAATTACAGAAATATCTAAAATAATGCATGTAGAAATGGGAAGATGATTACTTAATGAAATCCACTCATAAGTAAATAGTATACGAGAAAATGTTGAACTGTAAAAATATTAGTTTCTTAACTGATTTTAACCTTTACGCCAATGCTAGGAATTTGCTTATTCCTCCCTCTGCGTAAAAAATAAAATAAAATAAAATAAAAATAAATCTGAAATGTTTCAGATTTTAAATTACGTCCAAAGGGACGTTTATTTAACATTTTGTGTGTTACCTTTATTTGTTAAATACCATGTTCTTCGCACTTAAACCATAAAATT
Organism: Stegodyphus mimosarum; assembly: GCA_000611955.2. NCBI lineage: Eukaryota > Metazoa > Arthropoda > Arachnida > Araneae > Eresidae > Stegodyphus > Stegodyphus mimosarum. Next base: position 202,975 of record KK115291.1, on the reverse strand, counting down.
CAGTTTAACAGCAATATCGCAAAATAATTTTAAATTGAGCATATCTTTAGAAATTTCGGTACACGCTCTCACGCGCTGGAGATAAAAATGTTTTTCTGTACAACGTTGGTATTGCTGGCTTTGAAATCTTTGAGTTTGTTAATGAAAAATTCGTTAAAGTTTTAGAGAATATTGTTACGAATTTCACATTTATTTGGCTATTTATTTAGAACTGTAATTAAAATTCCTTTTTATTTTCCCATGTAACGCACGCAGACGATTTTTGAAGAGAAAGCTACGTCAAAAAAAAAACATGCATACATTTATGCAGATTTTTCATTTTTTAAAATTTAATGCAGAGCGATAACATTTAGTGGCAACAATTTGAAAAGTGCTACGCCGTTTTTGTGTTTCCGACGCAAAATCGCAAAACGAAAGTAATAGTCCTTCGGGACTAAATCCCTTTGGACTAAAAAAAAAAAAAAAACACTTTTTTTTTTAAATCTGAGAGTTTTTGGTTCTTATATTAAAACCAAACTGTTGGTTTTTCGTTTACAGACACATACATGTTTCGAGGGGTTGGGGCTAGGGCCACATTGGGCTAAAATATTTAAAAACGGCATATGTTTAGAACTCCGATAAAGAGTCGCGTGCGCTGGAAATAAAAAAAAAATGTTTTATTCCGAAACAGTGTTGCCAGTGCTCGCTTTGAAATTGTTGAGTTTCTTAATAAAAAATTGGTTAAAGGTTTACAAGATATGAAATAGACAATGAAACACATTTCAAATTCTAAATTCGGGCTTCTAGGTGCCCATATTCGTGAGGAGGACTATATTATTCAAAATTTGATGACTCTAGATACCGTTGTTTTTTCACAATGAGAGAAATATACATAAATTCAAGTAGATTCTTCATTATTTAGTTTCTTTAAATATAATACATGGCGATAATATTTTATAACAACGATTTGAAAAGTGATGCAACCGTTTATAGTGATTTGACGTTTAGAGACTAATAGCCCTTCTGGATTAGCGCCTATTTGGGCTAAAGAAAAGAACTACATTAAAGTTCTGCATATTTTCGGTATGAAAAATCATAGCTACACAATAATATCGTATGTTCTTATTTACATCATATAACTGGCATCTCGCTCTATTAACAGCAATTAAGGATCTTCGCAAAAGATTATAAAATAACATATAAAAGGGAGGTACATGAAAGAGGCAGAAAATGTAATGCGTGATTTTGTAGTGAATGTGAAAATTTGTAGAAAATTTGCTACGTTTAATAACAGAAAAATATTTTCATACTGTTGTCATTTGAAGATGTTGAGCCGAATTTTCTGGTGATTCTAAAAGTTGGTGGCTTTTACAGATACTAAAAGCCTTTTGGTCAAACAGGTACATTGTAAAGTATATCTTAATTTTATAATAGCTATTTTAAGTTTATGGTACTTTCCTGTCTCTTCTAGCTTCAGTTTGCAAGTCCTTACCGGAATGAGCTTTTAGAATCGCGTTAAATGCAAATGAAAAGTAGAGTACGCCCTGAGAAAGGGGCCAACTGTTAAATCTTTATATTGAGCAAATAAAGGGTAATTACCCTTCTTGAGTTTATGTTTCTGTTCTTCGACTTAAGCGATTATTCGCTTAGCTGTTCACGATTCTCAACATTTAGTTAACAGAATACAAGTGAGGAACACTACAACCTTAAACGACAGAATGACTAAAATTTCCTTTACTGCCTTTCATTGAAATTTAATTAGTTGTAGAAGCCATGTTTGGAGTTAAGAAAGCTTTACAGTAGAGATATTACTGCAATTACACGCTCATTGCACTCTAATTTTGTTTAGTAATCCGTGATTTTTGTGTATTCTTTGGGTATTCCTGCGTGCGTGTGTGTTATTTCCCGTTAGATTTTCAGGTGTTTTCCCCTTTCTATATTTCAATTTACTAAGATGTTTTCGGACGAATGCTAAATATTTTTTTCTTATTTTATGTTTTATGTTTTTCTTATTTTATGTTTTTAGATTAGTTATTTAAGAGTAATTAAAGATTAATTTTTTTCAGCAATGTCTTTGAGACTTGTTGTTTAACTTAACATCTTCTGAATACATTTTTCTTACCGCAATATTAGTTTTAAACAGGTTTTTAAAACTTTTTGAATGATTCTGATATCGCACATTCAAAGAGCAATACAATACTGATATAGATGTGTAAATACATAGATTAGTCAACTATAATAATATGATTCAGTTTCTCAAACGAATGATATATATTCCACTTTGTAAACAATGGAATATGTAAACACATGTAAACAATGGAGTTTACACATGTAAACATTCCACATGTAAACAATGGAGTGTGTTCCACGCATTCCACGTGCTGCTTTTATGAGAATTAATGCATTATTGTTTAAGAAAATATCTTTTTCCTGATACCGACTGTGTATAATAATGGTTCAAAGGGTCGTAGACAAACATTTAACAGAGATCAGGAGCAAACAAACAGATGATTTAAGATTATGAAAACGCAAACGCCACCTCAGTATGCTTGAATTACAGGAAAATTAAAAATTACAAGAAATGTCAGCAATATAATTCGATTTCTTATCGACATGCAATTGTTTACGGTTTTTAAATGAAAATTATTCCATTCTTGAGAAAGTCTTTCACGAAGGCATACCTCTCCTTAGGTAGATAGCCGCAATAAACCAAATCAATCCATTCATGACAATACTTGGTTCGCAACTTCCAAGCATAAATTTGCCGAATGCGTTGAAAAATTACAGACTTCATCAGACGCTTGCGGCAAGGTCAATATTAGAGGATATGGGATTCTCGCTTAAAATACTTTTAAGAAAACTCTAGTAAAAGAAATCAATGATAGCCAATCGCAATGATTGTGGAAGCCAAGAAAAGGTTTCTCCGCATGTAATGTCTCGAATCAACTATCACGCAAATCATCTTATAATTTATTTTCTCCCTTTTCTCCGTATGCCTCCGTAGTGTAATTGGAAACATATTCCGCGCATATTCGAGAGGTCAAAGGTTCGAGTCTCGGCAAGGACACTGCATGTTTTTCACGTCTCCTGGTTCAAAATAAACTAATAGCAAGCTTCTAGAATGACACTGACTCGCGCTGCCCAAAAGGTACTTACTACTATATAAAGCTCTTCAGCACATGGTTGCGTTTAGGACTACATATTCTTGTGAAAAAACAGGCGCTTGGTTTTTATTCTTAATTTACAACCTATACGTTCAACTATACCCACTGGACTGCGTATGTGACGATGATTTGTGCAGAGATACTCTTTTTGCGTTGAAGAGTTAACGCCCTCAACTATTGTCAAACTTCTCCTATAGACAATAAAATTGACGCGACTTTCCTTTTTCAGAATTATAAATTTACAAAAAAAGTTTTTCTCAAACATTGCATTTAATAATTTTCTTAGTAAATGAATACTTAAAGTTAATAATTCGCACAACAAACGAAAATCATATGGCCTTCGACTAATGCAAATTAACACTGCAACTTTCTCCGTGCGAGATATGGGCGCTTACTACCATGATGCATTCGTTGCATTTGGCTTTCCTGGCTTTCAGACTCTCTCTCCAAACTGTAACCTGTCTCACCTTCTGATCTGAGAGAACATATGACGAGAATCAAAGAGAAAACTTACATGTGGCTGTTAACAATTCTGAGCTATTTAACATCATTCAAGATTTGTTTCTAAACTGCTTAGAAGCTCTCTCTTTATACTGTTTTAAAAAACAATGATTATTATTGTTATTATTATTATTTACGTGTTCCTCCCAAAGGCACTATACGGAAAAGAGGGATGTCTCCGTGGAGGAATATCTAAGGGAAACTGGCTCTTATTAACACGTTACACACAGGGAAAACTACGAAAAAGCACATACAACGAGCCCGTTCGTGGTATTTGAACCGTGGACTGAACTACTAGTGGTCAGGGACTTTACCGTTCTGCGTCTGGAGGGCCAAAAAACAGTGATGGGTTGTAAAATGCATCCTAAAAAGGTTTCAAAACTTCAGAAAAAGGAGTTGAAAATAAAAGGAAAAAAGAAGGCTTTGGTAACTAACAAACTAAAAATTCTTTGATATTTAATTTACGCTAAAAATAATATTAAGTTTTTTTAGTTTATTTTCTAATATTCACGTACAAGAATACATTGTTCAATTGATTTGAGTTTACATTGCTGCATAAATCTTCTTTTTTAAAATATCTGTAACAGGTTTTAATTATATCTTGTTAGAGTCGTTTAAATTGATATCTATTAAAGGAAATTAGAAGCAGGAGAATTTAATAAGTTTAGAAATCGCATAAAGGATGTATGAAGAAAAGTTTCATTTTAATCCCTACAGTTAAATTAAGTTACCCTAAATTAAGTTACCTACTAAATTAAGTTACACTAAAAAATAGTGGCTGCCAAAACATGACTTTATTAAGTTATATTTTGAAAAGATGCTAGGTTATTTTAATTCATACGATAGAATAAATAGGAATATTTTACTTGGTTTGCTTATACAAAACCAAACTAAAAATTTTTTAAATTATATTTTTAAAGCAATCCAATAATCGTTTATACATACATTGATTTTAATTAGTTACAAATTTGTTAAAATTGTTCTTCCGAGTTTCGTCAAGACGATAAAATAAAAATAACGAATTTCTTAACGAAGTCTATCAATTAAGGCTGGCGATGAAAGTTTGTTTTAATACCCATGCATCCACAGAAGAGACTGCTTTAATGAGGCATAACATTTTTATTATGGCATATATAGTTATTGTCTTTGTATTTTATGGTGCAATTAATGTCACGGCATTGTTTCGTGCTGAAGCATCTAAAATTAAATTCATGTCCCAAGTGTTGGATGATGAATATTAACATCTTTCCAGAATTCTATTACGGCTTTTCTGTTGGTATTACAAAAGTACTGAACAGATACAATAGCTATTCCTCTACACTGCTAATTAACATAAAGCTCATATCACAAGGCAGTAACTAAAATATGACAGGTATTTGAAGCTAAGGAACATTTATGCTGGTATTCGAATACAATCCGTTTTTTCCTGTGTTTTGCAAATGCAGCAAATCTTTGATTATTCAGACTGAAAATATGCGAGACACCAGTTATCAGAATAACTTCTTTTTCTTTTTTTCTCAAGTAAAATTAAGTGTTACTTACTTATGTATCTTTAATTTTAATTGATTTAATCAATATTAAATGGTAACACAGTATAGCATATACTTTTTCAAAAGATATTAATTATTTAGCGAATGTGTTTAGCATGCTGAAGTTCCGTCATTCAACAACAAACACAATCGAAATTATTTAAATTTTTAAGAGTTTTCATTAATTGTTAAAAATAAATGATTTCAGTTATATATGATACGTTGTTTGACTATTTCTATTAAAAACCTAAATTTGCTATAGTTCTGCAAACGTTAAAGTTTTAAAAGCATGTATAATGCATTGTTTTTAGCCTAAAGGCGCAATTTGTCCAGAATAATTTCGTTTTGGCGTATTGCGTCGATTCACTATAATCGGCGAATCACTTTTTAAATTATTCACACCAAATTTTGGAACCCTATATTATATTTAAAGAAATTAATTAACGAAGACTCTGCATAAGTGTATGTATGTTTCTTGCACTGTGATAAAACAAAGGTACCTAGAGCCATAAAATTTCGATTAGCGTACGTCTCCACTCGAATATGGGCATCTGGAAGCCCAAATGTAAACTTTGGAATTTGTTCTATTACCTGTTTCATATTTTGTAAAGCATTTATGAGTTTTTGATTAAGAAACTCAACGATATCAAAGCGAGCAACGTCAACATTGTACAAAAAAAAAATTATCTCCAGAGCGAGAGACTGTGTATTTGAAATTCTGAAGATATGCTCTTTTAAATATGTTTCGATATTGTTGTTGGATTGAATTTTACGGTTTAAGTGCGTAGAACATGGCATTTAATAAATAAAGGTAATACACAAAACGTTAAAAAAACTCCCCTTTGGACGTAATATATAATCCGAAAGCTTTCAGACTTTTTTGTGTGTCAGTTTGTTTTAAGTATACAACTCCAGTAATTTATAAAACGGGCACAGTTTCCCTTAAAGAATTGAAATTTGAAAGGATAATTCTGCAGGCATCAGACATTTTCCTCAGCATTTCGTACGCTAATGTGAGCGATCATTATGTGTCACATGACTCAAAGGGCAAACTGGGCTGCATCTGAAATAGAGAAGTGTTTTTGTGTTTTAGAATACAACCAAACGGGATCCGTTGCTGCGTCTGCGATTCAATGCAAATATGGATCAGATCTCAACAAATGACCGTCAAGATGAAAAACTATTTGCGTGTGGTGCACGAAAGTTAACAGTAACATATCTTTCCGCGAAGCTAAAAAGATTCAGCGAACTCACTTAATTGAAAAATGAGAGATTTCCAGAAAAGACGAAGTATATGAATAACGATATATAGCCTTGGAATTCATATTTCAAAGCTCACAATTTCAGAAATTATAAGTAAATTCCTTTCAAATAAATTGTAATTTTTACAGCACACCTTTGATGTATATGATGTCGGATTTTACAAAACATGGATCACAAATTTGATGAGTTCAGTGTTACTGACGTGAGCGCATAAAACATTTAAAAATCATGGTTATAAATTTAGAAACTTTTTTTACACAATAATAAAAAGTAACAGGCAATATAAAACTCTACATTTTGGTAAATTGCTGAAAATATATATACGACTTTTTTAACAAATGTGTATTCGCAATTTTATGATTTTATGTACTAAAAATGCAGTTTGATTTTAATTAAACAGAGATAGGTAATAGCTTTTATTCTTGATAGATACAAAAAAATATTATTTCGTCTAATTGTAGTAAGATAATGTACAAACAATAGTATGCATTTAGTTCTGGTCGCAAGTAAATGGAATGAAATAATCCTTTATTTTGCATCTATGAAAAACTATGCCAAAACTAAATGTCAAATTAAGGACACACGCAATATATAAATAAACAAGAAATAGAATGGAATAACTTTGATTTTGAAGAAAATTTAATCGTATCTAAGAAATAATATTCTCAATCTATCTAATCCCGAAAACATTTATTTTAATTTTCCTATCAATTTGCATTATATTACATCAGTCTTTTATACACTAACTTTACAATTACACAGCTTAATAAAATATAGTAAAAAACACATAAGGTTATATTAAGCCTAATGTGATACCCATGTTCTTATTTTGAATTAATGCTTAACTGTAAAGCCATCAGCATTGTCTAGCTTGAAGCATTTGCTGATAATGATTTAATATGAAAAGCCGACTTTATAAGTAAATGGAATTCGAAGCGTGATTTACTTGTATCTAAAAAAGATGTGCTGAATACTATCAGAGAATATGTTTTAAAAAGAAACGAAGACATTTACATTCAGTGTCTAAAGCTCGAGAGTTTTTTATAGGATATAATCATTTTGTAAATAGCCGGAAGGTTAGTAGCATTTTATTTTGTGATATTTTTATAAGCTCATATGTAGTGAGGTTTTGTTACACTACATACGTGTTTTATGTTCTCTGTTGTTATCTAAAAATTATATTTCAACTTCATTTAAAAGTGATTCCTTGCTATAGGCATGAATGTATAAAAGTTTATTAAGAAAATAATTAAAATTTAAATTTTTGTTATTCTGTTTTAACTTTTCTTGGTTTTTTTCCTTTTCCGATGTATATTATGAAAGATTAAGCCTTGAATGTTAATGTTGTCTCGTACGATATAAATAATCTTTGAATAATATACTTCCGACCCTTTATTTAAATTATTAGGTAACCGTAGTCAACACATTATTAAAATTCGGTAATTTATTACGGACAACCGCTCAATGATCTTTATAAATTACTACAGATACGGTAGGTAATTTTCTACGCACAGGATATTTTAAGAGAAATTACCTCGCATTTACGTTATATGTGGAAGCAACTAGAGAATAAATAATCTTTGAGATCACCCAGTTTCATCATTGTAAAATAATATTATTTATTGAAACTAAATCAGTACGAAGTTAAAATCCAAACTCAAATACAAACATTCAGTGTTGGTGTTCAATGTAGTACGAATGAGCAGAATTCAGCTCTTTGATCAGGTAAATTTACGTGTTTAAGAAATACATTCAAATAAAAATCTAGGGATGTAAAAAATGGATATGTTAAAATATATAAACTTTTATGGAAATTAGTGAAATTATAAATTAATTACTATAAATATATATGTTTAATAGCGTATCAAGAGAAATGTACAAGAAATACTGTAAGTGTAAAATATTTTCAAGACCAGAAAGCAAACCTTATACGTAACGTAAAAAATGTTAGAAAATTTTACATTTTGTTTTAAAGTTTAAAAAGTACTTATTTTTTAATAAATTAGCCAGTTAATCAAATATGCCAGCTCATTTTCTGTGTTTAATCATTTCCCCCTTTAAGACAATTTGAAGTCCGTGAAATAAATCAACCATCTCGTAGTAATTTCTGCCTAATTCTTAGCAACAGAAGTATAAGCAAATTCTTTAGAAAAAGTTAATAGTGTTTTTAAATGTAATGCATAAGTAATTTGTTGAAACTTATTAAACATTGGTTTACATTAAAGTAAAATTAAATTTTAAGAAATTTGGGAATAAACCTCGTACCAGACGTGCAAACAGTTATCAGCTTTGGAAATTAAAAACAGATATGATCTTCCTTAGCACCACTTGAACATTGATTTTGCTGTATATTACTAGCTGCGTAGACAGAAAACAAAATTAGTTTTGATAATTTCAGAATGCGAGGAATGATTTATAGACTGCTGTTATTACAACGTTCGAATGAAATCTATATAATAAATTACACTAAGCTGACGAAGGAGAAAATTAATAGTTCGGAAGTGATTAATTATTGTTATGCATAAAATAATGTTTCTGCTATAACAAAAATTGTAAATGCATCATTTTGATTTGATCAATGCACAAATGTATTTTACTCTGCCAGAGACTTCAAATATTTTTTTATTGTGATAACACATATTGTTGTATTAGTCAGGATAAGGAGTAATAAAATTATAGATAATGTTTTGATCTCCAGTAACAATTCTCATTTAAATTTTTTAGATATACTAGTCATTCTCAAATTCGTTGTCACAATATAACTGTCGCCAGGCGATCTGACAATTTCCTAAGACAAAAAACCTTACTATAGATTATAAGTAGTTAATTATGCCACATAGATGTGCATTTATTAGTCGGAAAGTAATAAATAGTATCTTGGTGCACATAATAACATATCTGCATAAAGATCACGAACATTAAATACACTTATTAATAACTTGGTCCGTAACAGATTATGCACGTAGATTATAGTATATGTATATATATATATATATATATACACACTCTTAGACAAAAAAAAACGACGCACCAAGAAGGAGTTATCCGAATGGGATGAAAATCGGTAGAAGTGATGTCCATGTACAGGAAAACAAATGATTACAGTTTGAGAACAATTGGATGATTTATTGAAGTCAGAGCTTCAGAGAGTGAAAAACTCAGTAACGTGTTTGTCCACTTCTGGCCCTTATGCAAGCAGTTATTCGGCTTGGCATCGATTGATAGACGTTGCGGATGTCCTCCTGAGGGATATCATGCCAAATTCTGTCCAACTGGCGCGTTAGATCGTCAACATCCCGAGCTGGTTGGAGGGCCCCGCTCATAATGCTCCAAACTTGCTTAATAGGAGATAGATCCGGCGAACTTGCTGGCCAAGGTAATGTTCGGCAAGCACTAAGGCAAGCAGTAGAAATATCTGCAGTGCCCACACTGCATCTGCATGGACACTGCATTATATTATTGAAATGTACTCCCAGTGTAGCGTGACATGAAGGGCAACACAACGGGACTTAAAACTTCGTCGGCGTATGGTTGTACTGTAAGGTTGCGGCGGATGACAACCAAAGGGTTCCTACTATGAAATGAAATGGCACTCCAGACCATCACTTCTGGTTGTCGGCCTGTCTGCCGGAAGACAGTCAGGTTGGTATCACACCGCTGTCCGAGGCGTCTCCAGACTCGCCTTCGCTGGTCATTGGGGCTCAGTTCAAAGCGCGACTCTTCACTGAAGACTATTCTACTCCAGTCAGTGACATTTCAGTACGAATGAGCCCGACACCACTGCAAACGGGCTTGACGTTGTACAGAGGTGAATAGTAGTCGGCGCAAGGGGCGCTGTGACCTCAGCTCCCTTTCTGTGAGCCGTCTATGAATGGTCCTTGCGGTCACTGAAGCACTAGTTGCACGTACAATCGATGATAATGATGCATCTGGGGCGCTGAGTGCCGCTTTGACGATTGCTCGGTCTTCAGGTTCTGTCGTTTCTCTAGGCCTTCCGCTTCCTTCTTGACGTGTGTGCGGCCATGGTTCACCCATTCTTGCCAACATCGTCTAATAGTTTCATCGCTTTTGCTCAAATGTCGAGCTATTCGCCGATAAGACCAACCGGCTTCTTTGAGCCCAACTACACGACCTCTCTCAAATTCTGAAATCTGCGCATATCATTCGCGCACCTGCATGCGAGGCGTAGTCACTGTCTACCAGAGTACACGGAATGAAATTCGTGAAGAATTTATGACCTGGAATCGTAATTACTCCTCTTAAATATCTTGCCCATTGCGCAGATGAGATGCGCTGTAGCGACAATCGTTCATTCATTGGCAGCCAAAATGTAAAATTTTGCATTTTCCGTCGAGACCTGTATGTACATCAATTTGTGTCCAATTTGCTTTATATCTTCTCGATGCGTAGTGGTGCGTCTGTTTTTTTTTTGTCTAAGAGTGTATTTAATATATATACATATATACATATGATGAAAAAGAGAAAACGACGTAGTAACTTTGGTGGCGTAGCACGTAGATAACTTAGAATGTAGATCCAATTGAAGAAGAAGAATTTGGAATGCGTAGAGTGCTGAAATGTTGAATCCGAAATGACTATGAAACTAGGCAGCCGTGTAAGATTAAATATTCGCGCCTATTCAAGAATATTTACATTTTTGAAACTGTTGCGATAGGAAGAGAGCACAGCGAAATAGCGTCAATAGAGGAAAAGGTTTAGAAGCTAAAGTGCGAAATTATCCAATATGAAAGCTTACCAAGAGATGGTTTTGGTGTAGGTTAGAAAGGTTTTCCGTTCCCAAAATATAGAGTTCAATTTCCGAAATAGATGCGTGCCATCAGCGTTACGCAAGCCATGTGTCATAGACTGATCTAGAAATGACGCAGCCCAGGAAAGTTATTGCAGTTTTTAGAATACAGAGAGAAAATACCCAAATTAACAATGAGGAATTAAGAGGTTATTAATTAATTAAATTGTAAAGCTGAGTTACATACGTTTTGTGTTACATATATATATAGATATATAAACCCAACAGAATGGAAAATGTTACAGCTTCACCTAGTAAAAAATTATTAATGTAATTTGGAAACATAAAACAGATTTTTCGAGCTGACAAAGCCATTTGATCCTTTATCCAAAAAAGAAAAATATAAATGCTGTTTTTTTTTGTTGTTGTTTGTTAAGAAACAGCCCGGCACATGACCACACGTGTCTCTATAGCTTAATCAAGCTGTTGTATTTATAGGTACAATGCGAAAGAAAAAAGGGACAGTTCTATATCTCCCATTCTAGTGAGACGATTGGCGAAATTCAAATTGCGTTTTTCATGTCTCGAAACCGCGACTTACGATATATGTTAGATTTATATATAGCATTGTCCTAACGTAGGTATTTTGACGCAAAAGCTGACTTTTGCTGAAAACACATACCAATTTTTTTCCACATTTCGATTCTCGACTCAAATTGTGGCTAGGTATAAATTTTGTAATTTTTGGGTGAGAAATTTATGGAGAAATTTAAAAATTTATCTTAACAGATTTTTTTTCAGTTTGCGCCAAGAATAATTCACTTGGCGAACTTTTTTTTTATTTACAGCAACCTATTTTCTTTTCCTTTTTTCATTGTCGACCAGCGGAAAAAAAGTCATCGTTCATACTTTCCAATAATTTTAACAGAGTGCGTAAACCATATTTCCGTTATTATCGCTTGTAATAAATATGACAAATTTCAAAACGCGCCATAATGTAAATTCGCTATATCTTATGAAATTTTGAAGAAAAAAACTCTAATTAAAAACTGTTACAGGTGTGCTTAGAAATACATCTACTTTAAGATGATAGCAAAAATTTTATAGATTATAATTAAATTTTTTTTCGAAAAATTTTTAAAAATTATTTAAAAATGCAAATTAAAAAAATAAATTATAAAAAAAATTGCGAATTTTGCTTTTAATAAACCTAAATTTCGAAATATGAAAAGAAGAATCAAATAAGTTTAATAAAAAGGACATATAAATAAATGTATACCATATTCAAGTAACACTAAGAAGCTAAAATTTTGAGAGCTAATTGTTTAAAAACTACTCCTGCGACTTTTAGAAAACTTGACAGTTTGATATAAAGTGAGTCGTAGAAGCGAAACGTGACATGTCGTTTCAGAAAAAGCCCGATTTTGTGTCAAATTACCTATGTTAGAATGATGCTATATATAAATCTAATGCATATCTTAAGTCGCGCTTTCAAGCAATGAAAAACGAAAGTTGAATTTCGTTAATCCGCCCGGTAGAGCGGGAGATATAGAACTGTGTTTTTTTCCCGCAGTGTACAAATGCAGCACATACACTAAAGTAGAATTCCCGCTTTTAAACGATTATTATTATAGAAATACCGCATTTATTCGCGAATTGTTCCCTACTGAATTTTCCTGCCGAAAACGGGAGGAAAAAATATGTGGTGAATATTGTTTCTGAAGCTAAGCTTAAACGATAAACGTAGGGCAAAATAAAAAGTACTTATAAATGCACACTAATTTTATTATACTGTTATGTATTTCAAAAAGCTTGTCAATTTCAACAATATTCTTTGTACTTACAGAAAATATTTCCGTGTTTGTGCACACATTTTATTTTGTTATCCTAAATCAGAACTTTTTAAATCCTACACTGAAAAAATACGCGAGGGGAAGAAATATGCGATTAAATATGGTCCGTAATGGATAAACAGAATTCATACACAAATATACGTCTAAGTATATTTGTGTATGAATATTATATGCGCTGACTTGCTGCTGAGGTATTAGAATTTTAAATCAGTTTCGAATTATGTCACATGGAAGTTGTAGTCATAGCTAAATTGAAGGTTCATTTCGAGCACAATCAGTAAAATAGTGAAATTATGTGTAAATATCAGAAAAGAAAATGCATATTTACATGAAATGCTATCAAATAAAGTGTAATTAAGTAACATATTTTCACGAATGTTTTAAAAAATCTGAAATGTTAAAGATGATAGCTAAAATTTATGCGATGTTCCTTCGCAAATTATATGACAGTATTAAATTTTATTTATCGTGTATTTCTTTCTGAGTATTATTTCTTGTTGTACTTAAATTTCGACGATAGTTATCCAAACATAATTAAATTTTAGTAATAATCTCTTACTAACGCCAGCATTTAATAAAGAGCCATAATTTCAAAATTTTAAATATTGACGTCGTATAAGCTATATTAATTTGAGTTTCCTCTTTGATCTTTTAAAGTACCAAAAATATGATTTAACTAAAAATAATGGCTACATTCTTTATTGCGATAAAAATTAATTCATAAACTATTGACAATATCTCGAGCACGTTCAAGAACAGAAAAATTAAAAAGTACACATTCCTTCATCTATGCAAATAAAAATTCATTACCACGACGCTTAATATGCAGCGTAAACGTGGTGCGATGATATGGGTTGCCTTGTTCAAGAAGCATATAAACAAGGTAAAATAAAAGTTATGCAGCAGGAAAAAAATTATAATTACCATCATATATAATTTTTTATCATCTTGCATTTCAGTATATCCTTTCCACGTTGGAATAATAAATAAAGAGCTCTGAAAAGAATTCTCTCGGTTTTTTTAACTTGCTTCTTTTGCGAAAGATTTTCTTTTCATATCTTACACATACCATAAAAATGAAAAAGTTGCTATATATTTCTGAAGAACATGAAAAGGAATTTCAAAGCATATTTATTTCCATAGAATGTAACATATAAAAAATTTCAAAAATAAATTTATTCATTCACATTTATATTTGGAAAGGAAACCTTTCGTAAATATCGTATGAAATACAAAACGAACTGAAAACTCGTGCCCTGAATACAGATTGGTGTAATTAGAGTTTTTGTATTACCTAGAATTACAAGTGCAGGTGCATTCCTAGCTTTCTGAAAAATTTATATTAGCACTTGTTTTTCATTAACCGAAAGAATCTGGAAACGTCTACCACTTTCATGAAAAAATATGTAATTTTCAAATAACATTCAGTTTTTGTTATGTACTTACATTTTTGTATGGTTTCATTGAGTATTTTTTTATTATAGTTTGATTTTAATTGGAAAGATTTCACAAGTTCAGGGCAGTTTTGCAAAATATTCTGAGCACATACGGAGAAACTCAGGCTGCAAAAATAAATGAGAATAAGAAATCAATATCATATTATTCTATTTCAAGCCCTCCAAGTCGTAATAAATAAAAATCATCGAAATTTATCTGAATGGAAATGAATGATATATTTAGTTATTTTATATTAGTTCGATAAATTAGGAACATCGAACGTTTATATATATAGAAAACGATGATTTCCTGCACTGTATGGTAATTAACGGGATTGACTCCTAGTTTAAACTAATGAGTAAGTGGATTCGACTCTTGACTCTTGCCGTCACAACCTTAATTTTTTTTTAAATTAACTAATTCTCTGGCTATTTCTTGAAATGCAATTCTCAACATCTCAATCGCATACATAAATCTGCCTTTGCACTTTTTTCTGGTCTTATATTCCTCGCAGTCTTCGTAGGTTCAAAGTCAGTTGCTCTTTGTGGTGGTTCACAAGGGCAAAATCTTTTGGGATGAAATGGCTAAATGAGCGATGAATTCAACCAGTATTTATAATGCTTAATGAATAAATGTCCGGCCAGTTTTAGCGACCTTTGGCGATTTATCGCAAAATTTATTGAAAAATTTAGTCGCCGAAACAATTGCTTCCGCGGCAATATCTCGCCAATTCAGAGGGATAGATTTTTACCTTAATATTAAATAGACTTGTCCCTATAATCTTATTTTTCCCTCAGAGCTTCTCTCTCTCTCAAGCATTTTATGTTACATTGAACAAAATACTAGAGTTTCACATAAAATTTCACTAAAATTATTTACATATTTACAAAAAGGCATAACAGTACCATTCCCTTAATTTCTGTGGTATCTTCTTTGTCGTTGCTATGATTTTAATTGTCAGATGCGTTAGTTTGAAAATTTCTTTTAAGTCCCCTGCTTCTGATTTTGAGTCACAGTTGGATTTCGATTTATTAAATATTGCTTCTGGAAATAATTTCACATTACTTGTCTTTTGTGCTCAGATGGCTTTGATGACTCGGACATCAGAATATTCGGTACGAAATTCTGAATTTACTTTGCCATATTCCACCATTGTGAATATTTTGATGCCTCTTGTAGCTTGATACATGTCCTATGCAACATAAATTGCATTTTCACTTCTCTTTCTTGGAAATATTACAGTTGTATTTTCTGTCAATTCGTTCAAGTTTTCTGGGTTTAGAATAATTTTGAGTTTCGAATAGTTTTTTGGTTTAATATTTTCTTTCTAGTTTAAATTTGTTTGACTGTGCCTATATCGCTGATATCATAGGGACTTTTTAAACAAGAAACAGGCTAACTGTTTTCCTTTGATTCTCTGTTTCCACGTCTAACTCAAATGAAATGAAGAAATGCATTTCAAATAAGGGGACTATTGAATAAAGATAGGAAATTCATAACTTCTTTCAAAATATAGTTTGAAACATTTTGGAAGTAACTTCTATGTTAAAACCAATATTAGCACTTTTGTATCCTAGTAATATACAAACAACAAAAGTAGCATCTTCACTAATATGTAGGAAAAGACAACATTATTCATTCGTCGCCTTTGTTTTAATAACACACCATATGCGTGCCAAAGGTTCACACCTGAGAATTAGCGTGAAACACTTTACTTAATTTAAAATGTTTGTTGGTTTAAACTTCAGAATATTCCCACGGGAAGAATAGAGAGTGTTAATGAGAAAAGACTTGGCGAGAGCAGGACAAGAGACACTTTGAAATTTTAATCATTTTTCTAGGATTTTGTAGAATCTTTGGATAGAGTGAGGGAAACGAAAATGTGTCTTCATTTACAATGCTAACTGTTTAATAAATGAGAAGGAATTTAATTCCAAGTTTTGAAGAATGCTATGAATGAGGAAACATTGAGCTAAATTAGGGCTTTGTTACTTGCCGGACTTATTTACTTTAACTGGCTGTGTTATTTCAGGGAAATATCTTCAAGATCCGTTTATTATAAATTTTCAGATTTGTGAGTGTAAATATATCTGTGGTTAAAGGAAAAGTAAGAAATGTTAATTTTCATTTTCTAAGAAATATATTTACACATAAAAGCATCGGAAGGTAAGGTTTTCAGCGAGGCCGCAATTTTAGTTCGGACTTAAAAATAATTTGATGGAAAAACTACACATAGCCTGATGCTTATTTTCAGTGTGTTTAAAATATAATTTTGGTATATACGTATTATCATGTCAACCGTGAAAGAACCTTCGAACAAGAAGAAGATTCCATCAAAGTTGCCCCAATCGTTCATGAGGAATTCCCAAAGAACCGATGCCTCTTTATTTAATAAACAATTAGTACTAAATTCACTTCGTTTTTGGGCTTCATAAAAGGCTTTCGTTGACTTTTAGCCCAAAGGGCGTTAGCCAGAAGGGCAATTAATTTCATTTTGGCATTTTGCGTTGGTTCACTATAAAAGTCTGAATAATTTTTCAAATTGTTGCCACTAAATATTAGACCCCTGTATTATATTTAAAGAAATTAGATAATGCAGAATCTGCATGAATGTATGTAAGTTTTAAATAATGATCTAGAGACATCCAATTTTAAATAATGTAGTTATCTAACCAAACAAGACGCTTGGAAGCCCCAGTTTTAAATTTCGAATTTGTGTTATTATCTATTTAAAAATTTTGTAAGACTTTAATCAGTTTTTGATTAAAAAACTCAACGATTTCAAAGCCAGCAATCACAACACTGTACGGGAAAAACATTTTTATCTAGAGCGAGCGAGACTGTGTATCGGAAATTTTAAAGAAATGCTGTTTTGATGTTTTTAAATATTTTGTGATATTGCTGTTGAAGTGAATTTCACGTGGTTTAAGTGAGAAGAACATGATATTTACTAAATAATAACAAAACGTTAAAAAAACGCCCTTTTTGGCGCATTATAAAATCCGAAAACTTTCAGATTTTCTTTCTTTTTTCTTGTATCTTTCTCTAACTTATATTTTTCCCCTTTAAAACTGTTTACAATAAAAATGCCCTGCAACTTGAATATATGAGTTATTTCAATTTAAATTTTTAATTATAATGCATGTGTATACTTATAAGAATATGACAGATGATAGCGCAAACCCATCTAACATTGCACCTTTTTAATATCTTGTTAGGGTCCTCTAAATTTGGCGGAAGCTCTGTTTAGAACGCTATGGATATAAACCTTCCGCAAATATCTGTTCCATTTTATCACATTTTTATCAGCCATATTCAGCTGACCACATCTTATTCATTAATACACACGTTTTTGGATGAACGGATGGCATAACTTTGAAAATAATCCATTGCTTACTGTTCTATTGGAAACAGGTTCCAAATTTAATATTTTTTTTTAAATCTAAATCAAAATACAGCAGTAACAATGTATATCTTTTTGTTCATAAAAACAAAACGTGATTTATCTAGAGTCAATCAGATTACATAAAACTAACATGTGGATGTTAGGAATGTATTGTTACGTCCCGCTTACACATAGCTGGAGATAAAATAGTACTGTTTGGTGACAGTTTCATGGTCGACGGGATAATAATATGTATATATTATACAAAAATTTTATATAATTATTCTGTAATTATTAATAGTAGTATTTACCGAGCATCATTTTTGAATATTAGTAATTTATTCATTAAATTAATTAAGAAAGAATTATTCATTTAACGTATTGAAATCGTATACAAAATTTCGTCATTTTAAAGTTAATGTTAAAACATTACTCTTTTTATGATGTTAAATACAGCACATTTGAATTGATACAATTGAGTACAATTCTTACATTTATGTTTTTGATTTAATGAAATATGTCACTTCAGAATTTCAGATTTTTAAAAATTAATTACTAATTGTCAAAGCATTAATTAGGTTTGCCGCAGATTGGAGCTTTTTCATTTGAAATACAAATTATTTTCCGTGATAGAAGAGTAGTCCTTGTTACATTACGGTTTTGTCGAGACGTTAGCTTTTATGGTACGAGAAGCATAAACCCACTGTACATCTGCAGCTATAACAACAAGACAATAATTTTAAAACAACCATATCAGAAACTTTTTCTCTTTCGCAAGTCGATTACTGAGTCAAGTTAGCCCGCAAAAATGCAACCATTTTTGTTTTCTCACGTAAAGTTAAAGAAACTTGAGACTTAAATCGTCCATAATGAAAATGAATATGAATTGTAATATGCATAAATGTATCATAACTTTAAATCGCACGACAATGTATTGTAGTTATACGTTTTATAAAAAAACAGTGAAAGGGTCATTTTGGAATTATAATTAAAAAAAATAAAAATTATGCCCAAAGGGGCGTTTTTTAACATTTTGCGTGATACCTTTATTTATAGAATATCACGCTTAAACCACACAGTCGTCAATTCAAGAGTAATATCGCATAATGTTTAAAAACAGCATATCTTCAGGATTTCCTACACACAGTCTCCAGTGCTGGAGATAAAAATACGATTACGGATTTCATATTTATTTGGCTATTTATTTAGAATTGTAATTAAAATAGTTTTATTTTCCCGTGTATCTGAGACGATTTAGCTGTGTCGGAAAAGTAAAAATACAAGAGCGCATGCATTTAATAAATAAATATCTCGTAATTGCTGTTGCCATCCACAACTATCGAGAAAAATCGACGTTTTACCAGAACATTCTAGTAAATAATTAAAAAGCTTATAAAAGCTGAATTTAAACACCTTATTTCAATTGTAGTTGTAGCTGCTTTAAGCGAACGGTTTGTTTACTTAATGCTGTTATTGATTGTATCGATTTCGCTGTGAGATAGAATTAGTTTCTTTGTTTTTGAATTGAGTTTTGCCAAACGTTTGAGATATTGTGATATTGTACGAATATCTCTGAAGAAATATTTCAGCATTTTGATTCATTTCTTGTGGAAAGAATAGATTTTTGTTAACGTTTTAACGACTTGTGCATTCAACTCATAACGAAACCGTAGGCACGCAAAAATTTTTGGTGTCAGGAATTGAAATTTTGAATGCCAATTATTCGTGCAATGGAAGAACAATTAAAGCAGTTTATGGCAGCCTTTGCTGCATTTAAACAAGAAACGAGATTAGGTTAAGAAGAAATGAAAAGAAAAATAGCATGAAAACAAGTTCGAGGTTATGGAAGGAAAAATGAATACAATTGAACACAAAGTTGGAGAAATTCAAGAAAAAGTGTCGACCGTTGGAACAACAAATATGTTACAGAGTTTCTTCTATCAAAGAAGAAATCGAAGGAAAAGTTTGTGTCGTTCAACAACAAATTGATGACAGGGTTTCTTCGGTCGCCAAGGAAGTTGATGCTTTAAAGAAATTCGTAGCGACAGCAGGAAGCAATTCTGAAGGATTTAAATTTTTATCCGGGCCTTTTCGTTCTTCCCTGAAGTTATCCACATATGATGGGAGGACCTCTTGGCACGTATATGACACAATTTTCTATAGTGGCGCATGCGAATGGATGGGATTCTCAAGCTAAGGTCTGTCACTACGTATGGCTGATGTCAAGGACTTGAAAAGCGCTCTAGTGTTCCTCATGAAATTCGAGGCAGCACAGCAAGCCACTCGTAGAGACCGCGACCCAATCAGAGCTGCTCACATACAAGAACCAGTGGATCAAATGACTGCTCGCCTAGACGATTTAACGAGAAAATTGAATGCCTTGACATGGAATATTGGTGACAAGAAACAACCGTAAAGTGCTGAAACTGCGGTGCTGAAGGGCAGATTCGAAGAAAATGCAGAACACCCCAGGACACGGATGTTAAGACAGCGCCTATCAAGAAGGAGGGAAACTAATTCGTGGCCATCTCGCCAGGTTGCCAGATAATGAAAAGCTCTAGTTTAAAGCGTTTCAGATTTCTGCAGTGAGTGGCGGCAGTAACGGACTTTTCATCATGGGACACATCAATGAAGTTCCTTGTAATATGATGATCGACACGGGAGCCAATGTTACCATCATCCGATCAACCTCAACAACCCGAAGGTAAACTTATCTGGACGCCGCCCTGCTTTACCTTCCAGACTGTGTCCGCCGACAAGATCTGTATAGAGGGGAAATTAAACGTTAACATCACGTTTGGAAGTGCCGCCTACCATCACATAGTATATGTAGCAGAAATTACATAGTCGGATTGGACTTTCTAAGGAAATACTATTTGTCCTTGGGCTTTAAAAATAACGAACTGCATTCTGCCTCTGAGCACGTAACCTTATTCGGGATTAACGATGAAGGAGTAAAATCTATCCACAAAATCATAGCTCAAGACAATATCACAATACAGGCAAGAATAGAAATATTACTTCCTGGATCCATAGCCGAAAATAGAAATTTCCGCTACGGCGTCATGGAATATCCCAAGAATTGTAATAACACTAAAGGAGTACTAATAGCTTCAGCACTCGTCGACCTATCGTGGACTGTTATCCTGATGAGAGTTGCCAATGTAACTGACAGGGCGAGAGTTATTAAGAAAGGTGAAGTGGTTGCAGAATCTACTCCAGAAATATGTTGAATGAAAAAGTAGCATCTCAGAAACCGTGTCTTCAGACAGCATTACATCGGAGTTATTGCAGAATGCGTAATTAAACGATGAAGAAAGGAGTGCTGCCGAGCGTGTCATTAAAGATCTTCAAGATGTTTTCTCCCGCTCGTCTTCTGACGTAGGTGGAACCAGTTTGAGTCAACATAAAATCGATACTGGTGATCATCCACCTATCAAGCAACATCAAAGACGACTGCCGATTGCGAAACAGGAGGAGGTAGGAACACTTTTAAAGGACATGCAAGAAAAAGCAATGTCATCGAGCCTTCAGCAAGTATCTGGGCATCTCCCATCGTTATTCAAAATTTGATGGTTCTAGGTTCCGTCGTTTATTTCCAAGGCGAGAAACATATATATATTCACGCAGATTCTTCATTACTTAATTTCTTTAAAAATAATACAGAGCGATAACAATTTGAAAACTTGATTCGCTATTTATAGTGAAACGCCACAATATGCCGTTTTGAAACTAATAGCCCTTCTGAGCTGACGCTTCTTCGAGCTAAAAACATCGCTTATTTTTGAGATTTTTTGGGGGGGACTTTGAAATTTTAGAGCCAAACCCGTAAGGCTCGGAGGGTTAATCGGCTTTATCTTACCTGTTTTAAATCTTAGAACCAGTACACAAACAAATGGAAAAATGATAAAATATATATTAGAAGAAATGTCAAAGGTAATTAAAGTAAATATGATTAATAATACTAAATATTATGGGTAAGGAACTATATTGCAGCCTTTCAATAATCTGCTAACGCAATATTTCGCTGTAGTTACATGACCTACACAAGCGAAGCTTGTCATACACCTACCTACCTACCAACACCTACCATTAACTTTCCCAATATAAATATCTTGTCACTGTTATATCATCACAAGGATGACAAGTGATAATACATATCACTTGTCATGCTCGTTTCCGACATTCATGAAAGAAATATTTTCTCTACAGTAGGGGACGCAGATCATTGCATTTTCAAATATCCATTACCCTTTGAATTTCATTTAAAATTCATACTTTACCAAGTTCTTTAAATCTTTCAAAATATACCTGATTAAGACTCCACACCTCATAACGAAAATGAGTAGCATCATAACAAAATTATCAACATATGAGACAATTATTTTAAGACTGATTAATATTTTTTTAATACAGAGATATAAACAACAGAAATATATTCTGATTCTGATGTCCCATATTTTTTACTTTACTATTAACAAAACTATGTGACTGAGATTGAAAAATCAGTTAACTGTAAGAAAAAAATTAATATACTCTTTATTTTCAAATTTCAGTATATTCCCTAAAAGTAAATGTCACTGGATAATGCAGCGTGATAACTGGTAGAAAGTCTAACAGTCCCGTTTTTTACTGCTATCTTATTATGAAGTATTCTTTTATTCAGTCTACAAAATATTAAGATCCCATTGCCTGGGGGCCTGCTGAAGATAGCTGATCTGGTACTAACGAGGAAAAACACAGTTTTAAATCTGAAAAGAAGGCAAATAAGAGGAGCACCTGATGATTTATTTTGACAGTCTGATGTTCCCTTTACTTATATCTCTACCTTTACCTGAAACCTGCACTTGCCATAATTACAAGAAATTTATTTTAAGTTTTAGGAGCTCAATTTTTTAAAAGGTTGGAAACCCTGAAGATACTGATGGGAAACCTTAAACATCATTTACTCTGTATGAACTCTAAAGCAAATTTTGCTGTTCAATTTAAAATCTATTTTTCATAAAAAGATTTCATTCAAACGTAATAAATCCTTTATTATCTGGACACAATTTCATTTCTTGCTTCAATCACGTAGATTTATTAAAGTCTAGATGAAGTTTCATGTTCTATTCAAGACGTGATACTGAAAATTTAATTTAGAAATGAAAACTTATCCAACAAAACTATTCATTAGGATTAAATGCCTCGATTACTGCGGTAGGGGTAGCTAACAGAATTTTCAAAAAAGAATGAACTACCTAAATTCGTTTAAAATTACGCGAGTTTAGTTAAGTGCACAGAAGAATCAAAATTCATTGTTAGTTTTAACTAATATTTAGTCACGCCAGATTAAAATAAAAATCACATAACTGCTAATTTAAATCAAAATTTTCGAAGAGAACTTAAGCGAACAAAACGTAATAAATCCTTTATTATGTTTAGTCTTTTATTACGTTTATGTTATTAATTCGATTCTATGCTACCATTTCCGTTGATTCTTGAGAGTCTGCTCATTCCTTAATGCTGTTTTTATGGAAATGTCACGAGAATGATTTTTGCTCATATAATTAAGATATTACAACAATTAAAATTTATTTTTTATTTTGAAGTGCATTTAGCAAAAAATCGTATAGACTCAAAGAATATTTATGCATTTTACTTTTTATTTTTTACCTATTGAA
>KK115291.1:69761-179413 GCA_000611955.2 Stegodyphus mimosarum | reverse complement strand
ATTGATAATGAAAATCTCTGCCTCTAATAAGCAAGAAAATTAATACTTCTAATTTTCATAGGAATGAAGTAACGATAATGTATTTTTTCCATCTATTCGGTGACCATTGAGTTGCTAAGATGAGAGTTGGAGTTTTAAGGGGTTCCGCGGCACAAATATCTCGAAAGAATTCACAATTTTACATAAATGATGTAAAACATTACAAAAACATTCTAGTTTAAAATTAGTCAAACAACTAACTCTTTTCTGATTTAACCGATATGTCTTAAATCGTACTAGCAAGATGCGCTATAAATTTCCCAATAACTGAAGTCTCAAATGGAATTTCTGACTTCATTTTGCAGCTTCAGGCATCATAATCTAAGAAAGTAAAATTAATTGTAATTTATCTAAGAAGTAATATTGGTTATAATATTACTTCTTAGATAATATGATAAGTAATATTAGTTATAATATTACTTCCTTAGAATCAAACCAATATCAATGTCTTGAGAAAGCAATATTTGTTGTAATATCACCATATCGAATAAAGCTGCACTCAATAGCCTAAGTAACATTAAATGTAATTTTTCCAAGTGAAATATCGTGATAAGAAAATCAGATGTTAATTTATAAATGATTCTCACATTCCGTCTAATTTCTGTTGATGTGTTTGTTGGTATTTTGATTTTGAATTTTTCTTGAATATTTCTTCCAGATTCTAATTTTGTGGATTCATTTAAGATAATAAGAAACTTTTCTCAATTACTAAATCCCTGAAACAACTCCATTAACTAAAGAAGTGGAAAACATCGAATATTAAATTAGTGCAGGTCTCATAAAAGAATATTTTGCAGCTCATAAAAGAATAGTTTTTTAAATTTCTTTGAGCATCCAGGTGTGGTAAAATTTTTCTGTTGTCAGGATGATTGATGTGCAAGGCAAATATAAGAGTCCAGTGATAGTTGATGGCTATTGGGTAGTTTCTGCGCTCTTATTTTTTTTCTCAATTAAAAAATCTTCTGTTCTTTAACTATTGGGAACTCACCTGAAGAAAATAAAATAGAATCAATTTATATTAATATTCCGTTTATTCATATTGGGCTGTAATCTCATAAAATATAATTTCACTTGTCATTTCTTTAATCAATATGCATTATTAAAATAAAAATGAGAAATTTTAAAAGCAATGTTATTTTATATCTCCTTTCTTTTGTAAATGGATGACTGAAACCTAGAGAATATAGCTATGACATTTACAGGATAAATGTACGATTTCTTTAGAAGTTGTTTATATTTAGGTTACGCTTTATGATTCGGAAATTCTTCTGAAATATTTACAGATTCTTTGCCATTGTAATATTAGAAACATCTGTAAATGATCCTCCCAGAATTATCTACCGTACCATCTTTATACAGTTAAAGGCAGTTTGGTTTTCATTGTAATATTAAAAATATCTCCAAATTTCTTTCCAGAGCTAGTTATTCGTATACTGTATCATCATTATCCAGTTTAAGACAATATTCAACAAAATCAAAGCGGTCCAGCTAGTATTTACAGAAGCACCTTTTATATTTCTCAGTATGTACTTTAAAAAAAATGCAACATTTAAAAACATGCATTGAAATGCTGATATTTTCTTAATTTTTTCATAGGAAATGTCATTTGAAATTAATTAACCAATTATATTACACGAAATCTTAAAAACTGACTCAGAGCAATAAAAATACAAAGTTATAGAGCAAGAAATCAATAGACTTTCCAAATGCTGGACTAACTGGAAATATAGAAACAAATTCCTAATATATACATATATATATATATATGTATTAGGAATGTATATATATATATATATATATATATTTTTAAGCTGGTATTTATAGCACTACTGGCGATGACATAAATTTACTCTCAGATGTTTAATTTGCCTTCCTGCTATTTGATAATTTAGTCTTTTGATTTACTCGATTTTGTAGAAAATTTTAATCCAAAACCGTTAGGAATATTACAGGCTTTCTGGTACAGTTGCAAGGACTGTTTGTCATAGCAATCTATATTAGGAACTAAAGTTGTTCAGTATTTTATTAATGTATTTATACTTTCTCTGAAGAAAAAGAGCTTTGGTACGGTATGATGCTAATCGCAGAAGAGGAAACAATTACCTATACATTTATAAGAACATGCTTTAATAGGAGTTTTAAAGAACGTTAATTTGTAGAAAGCAACCTAAGACTGGAGTGGATTTCAGGTAACACTCTATCAATTTCGTTTTGAAGGCTCTCATTTTTATGTGGAAAATACAAAGCCATGTTTAAGCTTTTAAATTTTACATTGGATTCCTTACACATTTAAGCATCGATTTGCATGTTGTTTGCGATGCATAACACTGAAGATCAAAGCTGTATCAAACAGAGCGGGGGTCATTCATTGGTCCGTTTTACTTCCTTGTACGAAGTAAAATGCAAGTATTGTAATCGCGAAAAATTTCGGGTATCATATTTCAACGAAAATATCTATTTCTTCCGCTATCGAAAACAATTTAACGATGTTTTTGAGTGACATTCGTACGTAAGAACAGAATAAAGGACTCTTTTTCTCTGATACCATGAGTTAATACTGTTTTATTTTAACAGTTTACTTTGGTTGTGATATCTATAGTTAGAATGAAGATAAGATGAAAGTTCTGTACAATTATTCTAACGTAATTTGTAAATATAGTATAAAGCAATAACATAGGTGTGTAACGTTTCTACTTATATGTATTTGACGTTATATATTTATGTTACTGCTTTATACTTTCTGCATTTATTTTGTGTGTCATAATAAATCATATACGTGGTCTATCATGCAATCATTGTAAAATGTTTTGGTCGAAACACTGTTTCTAATTTTGTACTTACATTTAAGTTCTTTAATCCCGTTATCCAACAAATCTTAAGTAGTTGAGATTTTATTTTCCTTCTAATAAACAAACATAATATGCAGTAATCAAAATGTATTAGTACACTACAGTTAAAATGTAACTAAACATGACCTTTAACCAAATAAACTAAAGTAATAAAAATGGTCTTATTATTCTACACTTATTATGACCGCCTAGTAAAAGCGAAAATAAATTTTAGCTTATTATATATGCTTTGCCATTCTTTTGAAAGCACAAACACGGAGAGCACAAACAAGAGCAGTTACGAACAGAAGTGGCAAAAGCATCCTTCAATTTTCATTTTCAGCAGAAACATTTTCCCAATACAGAGAAACAGCTTGTAGCTATTCTTCAGCGTCACTCAGCCCTTCCCACGACAAGACACAAAGACTCCAGAACAGATACTGTTACTCTTCAGTGCCCATTGTCCCCTCTATGATGGCACAAGAGATTCATTCATCACACCGAATCATACACTTTGGAGAATCTGACCCTAATATAATTGTAATTACATGTTCAATAGCTGCTCCGAAAGTTAATTTTACACGTGGAAATGTCGCCCCTCTATTATTCCTGAAAGTATTAGATGCAAGTGTTTGATCATTAGACTCTCTGAGTAATGAATGGGTTTAAATTTTAGCGCGATTGATAAAGGCTTATCTCACATTTCGTCGCAGATGTTACACTGAAAGGGATTTATGTCAGAATTGTTTTCTGTTTCAGGACCGGATACTTAACAGCTCGATGCGCGGTCCCAGATAATTGCATTATTAATTTCAGATAACACAGTGCAGTCGTACCAGAAATGTTATCGAATTAACAGAGCAAGATGTAACTAAATTATACCTTGAACTTTGTTCAAATTATTTCATGTGACTGGTAAAGTAAATCTAATTCGAATAGATATAGATCCTCACAGAAGGTTTCCTAAAACAGTTTCGGGTGTTAGCTGTGTAGGTAACGAAGTAATCAGGCAACAACTGTATTAATTAAAATTTACTGATATGACATATGAGATCCATACTTCTTGATTTATAGAGTAATTGATAGATTAATCATAATTACCTAATAAATCAAGACATATGGACTTCTCTTAACAGACAGACCCATTCCTCATTCTTTCTGGATGGCTTGGAATCGGTAATGCATTTTATTAAGAGTTATGGGAATGCGGATAATTGAATACTTGCATAAAATACGGGAAGATAAACAGATAAAGGCTTTGTTTTAGATTTTCAGGCAATAGTTGACTTTTAATATGTTTGCTTATTTAAGCATGGTATTTGTTTATCAAAATCGCATCGAAATGGTTGTTAATGAGTTTTTGATTTTGTATAAATACCATATTTATAAATATAATTCAAAAGTGCATTTAGAGACTTATAATTTTACAGATAGATCTCATATGAGGCGTTTGGTTGTACAATTATTCATTGTGTACTAAAAGATTGCCCATAATACATTGCAACAAAAGTTCTCAACTGAGGGAATTTCATGGTTTCAGGGAGAGGACTTATATTTAGCAGCCCTATATTTAGTTTTAGTGAATACTTAAATGCTTAAATAAAAATAGTTTTTTATATGAATATAAAAAAACTGATTTTATTTAAACATTGGTGCTTTTCAACATTTTCTATACTTTTATTCCTTAATTTACAAAATACGTTAGAAAATAATATACGTTAAATATACGTTAGAAAATAATCTAAATCTAAGTAAACACCGATTATTAAAATCACTTCGTTTCCAAACATATCTGAGTTTATTAAGCGGCTGAGTTTAATAAACGGCGATTTCAATGTTACAAATTATGATATCAACTTTGAAATTATTTAGTAAGCTAGTAATTAACAAATAATCTATTAATTAATATCTAAATTATTAATCAGAAATTATGCCAAAATTAAACTATTCGCAAAACTTGGAAATTTAGTTTTAATTTTTTTTATAAACGGACACTAAATGAAATTTTAAGCTTTTAAACTTTTGAACAATGCGAATAGTCAACAGTCTTTCAACTGCATTCTCAAATTCGTTAAACTGGAAACTTTTATGATCTCCATTTTTCAATTCAAGATTTTTTCTTAGAGTTTCCAGTGGTTTTCTCAATTCCGCTAAAATTGCCATTCACTTTCTTCCGTATCGTATTCACTGATAGTAACAGTTTCTGCAGCTCTTTTAACACTCTATATACTATCATATTCTGCGTTTTCCCTTGTTGTGCAAACATTACCGTCAGCTGCATTGTATTCTAAAACGAATCTTCAAAATTTCCCTCATTTGTGTCCTAAATATTAAAAATATCTTGCAATTCTTCCGTAGTTTCTTCTAAATTAAAATCGCATTTTATAAAGCTATTTCTAATTGCGTTTTGGAGACTGATTTCCATGCGTTGACTGTAATATGCCTCCAGAATAATATCGACGACTAATGTGCTAAAGATTTAGTTTTGTTTATATTTTTTTAATTACACCTTTTCTGCAAATGAACTTCCTAATGCTTTCATACTACTGTGGTCTAAAGTCTGAATGATGAGAATCACATCTACAGGGGAAAATACTAATTTAATGTTTTCAGAACAGTAACACAGGGATTTGCAGCACAGTTATCTAAAGCTAATTTTCGTTTTTTAGTTCTCTTTCCCATTTAAAAAATAATCAGTAAAAATACTACTTCTCATCCATGAGTCAGTCCTTTTATTATGATAAGTTAAAGGTAAATTCTTGATTCCTTTTATTCATTGATTTTGGATTTTTCCAGTAATCAATGGCATCGTTTTAATTGTTGCATCGATACTGCCCATTAACAGCACTGTAACTCGCTCTTTTAAGTTCTTAAAAGCAGCTGTTGTTTCAGTTTTAAACATTAACGTGTACTACTGTAGCGCGCCGTAAAACAGACCCGTTTTATTTTATAAATTTTATGTGGCTTGTATTCTTTTAGAAGCAGGGGTAAAGCGTCTTTTATCCAGTTTTCAGCCAAATGATCATGTGCACCTTGATTCTCACTACGTAGTTTCCGATAAACAATGTTATTTCTATCTTTTATCCTGTAAGTCATCCATCACAACTTAATCATAGTCTTCTACCATAGTCACATTCATCACAATGTCCTAGCGCTATAGCGAATTCTGTAGTTTTTGTGGTCAAAAGAGCTCCAGAAACTGGAACATTTTTTAGTCTTAAAACCATGCTAGAACAGCCGTTTCAACCTCTCCCCATTTGTGCTTCTTTGAGACATTTGCACTTTTTACTAGTTCCTTATTAATTTTATTACTTTGTTTAAGTAAACTATACAATGCTGTATAGAAAATTATTAATTGAATTCTGCTTTTAAATGCTTTGGTTGCATTTATCAAACGTATCATAATCGTTCAGAAGTTTACCTTTCCTTTCAAACTTAAGTTCTTTCTTTTAGGCAAGACATTTTTGACATCTTACATGTCGCTCACAAAGCAAATAGAAAATTGTTTCTTCCAGTGATTTCATCAAATCCCAAACTCCGGTTTCTAGCCAGCAGGAAGTTTTCTCTTTGTCTGTCAAGTAGACCTATCGCTTCATAGTTATTATACGCGTAATCAATGTTTTCTTTTTTCTATGAAAGAAAATTTAGTTAAAAATTTTTCTTTTCCAATCAAAGATTGATAATGCACGATAATGCAAGGAAGCATTCCATGATGTTTTCTGAGAACACCCTGTAAACTTAATGCCTGTATGCACTTCCAATGCCTATCAGCTGCGTTCAAGAAAGGGAATCAATACTCACTTAAGCACCACCTTCTCTTTAATACTGAGGGAAAATGATTAAGTTACAAAGAATTTGTTTTCAGTTCCTTTAGAGGACTGTTTTTGTTAATTATAAAATAAAGGTATTTTCTTTTTCTCAGCTGCAGTCCGGACGAAGAGATTTGAAAATAACATATGACTTGGACCAGAGAAGGATATTCATCCCCTCCAGGTGGTCTTGGTTTTAATTACACTGTCCAAAGTTTCTGTTAAACCCGTTTTATTGAAGCATTACATAATTGATAGATGGATCAATGAACTACGAACAACTTTTATCAGCCACAAATATTTTGAAAAATCAATCTTTTGCCGGTATGAGTTTTATAAGCAGCGAAGATGAGTTTAATAAACGGCGTTTTTTCTATTGGTTAATATATGTTTGTTTTCGTTCCTGTAAATTTTAATGTAATAAAGGGCTGAGTTTATTAACCAGTGAGTTTAATAAACAGAGGGTGCTGTATGTATTTTTTACGTTCTGGAAAGAAGGATGGGAATGATCTTCGGGCAATGTTGAAAGGGGCCCATATGACAAATAAAAGTTGACAACCACAGTGTTAAAACCATATGCTTGAAATAAACGTAAATATTGTATTATAAATTATTAATCTTTCTTATTTTGACAAATGAATTCAACTCTTTACATTGTAAATGATTTTATTAATGGCGATGCATTTTCTAAAGTTTTAACTCACGTTTAGGTATATTTCAAAATCTAGAATTTGTGAGCTAAATAGTTTTATGTGATAAATAATGAGCGGTACCGTAAAATCAGCAATTCTCAAGCTCAGGTTTTCGATATACTGGTGGCTGGTGGCGCATTTTAGACGTAATTAAATTTTTAGACTTTCTGCAAATCTAGAATTTCAGAAAGGTGCTGCAATTTATTCTGAAGACTTGCGAAGAAACAGCATCGATATGTGAAAACGTGAAATAAGAAATTTGTTTTTAGCTTAATTTGCATATATATTGTGCGTGTTAACTGACCTAAACTTTTCAAATCCAGCGTCAGAAACAGA
This sequence comes from Stegodyphus mimosarum, assembly GCA_000611955.2. Taxonomy (NCBI): domain Eukaryota; kingdom Metazoa; phylum Arthropoda; class Arachnida; order Araneae; family Eresidae; genus Stegodyphus; species Stegodyphus mimosarum. The sequence continues at coordinate 171,709 of KK115291.1, read as the reverse complement.
TGCTTCAGAGCAGCAAATAGCTCTGTCTAAGAAAACATGAAACTGTGAAAGAAACCTCTGGAAAAATGCATAATTATGTAGTGCTTTATTCTTTTACTTTAAAATGTGTTGGAGAGAATATAAAGTGGATAGGAATGGCTGTCAAAGTTATCTGAAAAATTCATGAAGTATTGTTGCCTGCGCAGGATTCGTGTGTGTCCTAATGCAAGAAATCGATCTCATGTTTCCAACCGGAAATATTTTAAATTACTGCTGTAATTAGTTCTTAAAAATTATAAAATCGTCAAAATTGTACTTAAGAATTTAGCCTAGTACTTAAGAAAAACGCAAAAAGTTCCTTTACGTGTCACCCTCCCCTCAAATAAGAATAAACAGTTACATGTTGAAATCCATTGATATTTCTTTCCGTTCATTTCTTCCTTTTTATAATTATAGAATTATTAAAAATAATAAAATGGTACTGAACTAAAAAAAGCTAATATTCATTATAATTTTCAAATTTTTTTATCAGATTGCCGTATTCTCGCAAAATAAATAAACAATGCATTAACTTAACTATAATAATATTTGATTTAAAATGAAATATTGGTCACAAATTTAAATTAAAGCTCTACATAATTGTTTTGAGGAACGGTGCATATTGAATTACCATATGAAAATAAATGGTCACATTCTTTTTGAATTAAATTCCTGCTTTTTACAAAGGACAAAAATTAAATTATTAGAATTTTGGATTTGTATCTTGAAGTCTGATTTCTTATTTTGAATCTTTATTTTTTACAAAAATATTTTTAACAACTATTTTTTTAAAAAATTAACAGTTAAATAAATATGTTTAAATAATTTATATCTTTAATAAACTAAATAAGAATTATTGATTTATTTTAATAATCATTGCGCGTATGTAGCAAATTAAATTACTTTCACCGGAATAATTTAGATGTAGTATCACAACGAGTCAAAGCTAGAAGTTACTGCATGCTCATTATGCTCATTATTTCTGCATGCTCAAGAAATTTCTTGCAAAAATTGTTAATTGTTTTATGCACAAAAATTTATATTCATTCTATTTTTTTTAATACAAGGTATGTTCCATTTAAGCAATCTACCACCAAATCTAAGCTTTTACGCAAACAGTAAAATGCTACTGCTGTATGACGCTTTCTCCCAAAGTCATCTACCCAAACCAAAGAATGAGCATATGCAGTGGCGTGCGGTAGGTTTTCATGCAGAGTGTGCAGAAAACAACAACAACAACAATAATAATAATAATAATAATAAATAATAATAATAACAATAATAATAATAAAAAAAACCCATAAAAATGTACATTAAATTCTTAACTTTTTATTATTCATTTGTACACAAAATCCATACGTCTATCCGTATTACTAACAAAATCATCAATTACATTATCATAAAACTCTGGTTTTGACTGTTATAAGTGTAACATTTCTTTTTCTATTGTTATTAGAGATAAATTGCTTAATCTATCCTGGCTCATTGTATTACGTACATAATTTTTTACTCTTCAATGCTGAAAATGATCTCTCCACCGAAGCAGTTGAAAATGGAATTGTACAAATTAAATGTGCCAATTTATTTACTTCGCTTAGGGCATCTGTCCAATCATTCAGCATTATATGCTGAATAAGTTTCGATAAATTCATTTCATGGTTTGAGTCACTACGATAAAGAACGCATAATTCATTAGTTACCTTTACAAAATCGAAATGCTTTGCATAAGCGTTCTTTAACGAATTAAGGCATTCATCCTGAAATTTACTTTGATATTTCTTAAAAAAACTGAAATTCAATAGTTCAAAAAATTTGAGCGAATTTAATTTTTTAAAACGGTCATCTAATTGACAATAAATAGTGTCCATTATTTCATAATATAAATTTTTAAAATGTTGATCTTGGTCTACACTTCAGTTTTCTAAATTTACACGACGTTTTTTTAAATTTGTGGGACCCACTACAGAAATAGTCTCTTCATAAACTTCATCAAATGCAACAGAAGTTCGCATAATTTGAATTGCATCTTTTACTTCCTCTACTTTTTGACTAGAGTATGCTATATCTAAGTTAGTTTTTTGTAAAATGTTAAATAGAACATGGTATAGCTAAACACTTTGGCAAAAATATTTAGGAGAAAATTACCGTTAAATTCTTCAAAAAACATGTGATAACTCTGCGATATTAATTTCATCGTTATCCCAGCCTTCTGGATTCTCAATAATATTTTCAAATAAATCAGATAGGCCTTGCCTTTCGCTTTCTATGGTATTTACCAAACGAGATGAATAATTCCAACGTGTTGTAGCTAATTTTGGAAATTTTCTTTTAATAATTTCATTTAAAACGTGATTTCTTTTTGTAGACACCGAAAAAAATGAGGCTGTGCCAGAAATTGTTGCAAAAAATAATTTACAATCTTTTATAAACAATACAGATTGCGACAGAACTAAATTAAGTACATGTGCGCAACAATGCACAAACATAGCTTCTGGGAAAATGTCTTTTACTTTTTCTGCGTTCTATTCAACGCTCCTGCCATGACTGCCGCCCCATCGTACGTTTGAGCAATCAGTTTTATTCTCACACCCCCAACTCAAAATCGTTTCTTGCACAACATTACACAAAGCTTCCGCTGAACGATCACCACTAACATCTTAAAAAAACAAAAATCTTTCCCCTGGTGCACTACAATTATTAACATATCGTAGCACAACCGATAATTGCGATTTGTGAGATATATCAGATGTTTCATCCAGCATAATAGCAACGAATGGCGTTTCTTTTACCTCATTTCTAATTTCTGAAATTACAGTATTTTTTATCGATGCAATAATATTATTTTGCATTCTATTAGAGGTTCCAGAAAATACAGTTGCAGTTCTTAGATGGGTTCCTAAAAGGTCATCATATTTACTAATTAAAGTTATTAATTCTATATAATTTCCTCGATTAAGGGAATTTATATTCTCATTGTGTCCACGAAATGCATCTTCTTGTTTTGCTAAGTAACAAACTACACTGGTGTGCAAAAATTAAGGACGAGACGGTTTTCTTCAATATAGCTTTGTACAAAAGCTTTCCAAATCAACACATTTAATAGCGTAAGATCCCCAATACGTAAGGACATGAGTAATGTAAGCAACACTTGCTAAAAGAGAAATCAGAGCTTATTGAAAAAGAAGAAGATTTATTGAAAAAGTAGCATGGAGCGCAATGCGACTGAAGGCCGAAACATCCCTGTGATGAGTGTCCAGAAAGAAACATCCGGTCTTTAATAGGGGATATGACCTCCCCTGACTGCTAGGCAGGTTTCACATCATTTGTGCATGCTGGATATGTGGTTGTTAATGAGCTGTTGAGACACTGCTGCTCGTTCCTCTTGTAGCACCAATCGCAGTTTCGGAATCGTTACTGGCGATAAGTTACGTGCTGCCACGGGTCTCCCTAGTGAGTTCCGTACATGCTTGACGGGATTTAGATCCAGAGACCTTGCCGACCAATCCATGTGTTCAATATCTTCACTCTTCAACAGTTCTTCGACAGTAACTGTGCGATGAGGTGGAGCGTTGTCGTCCATGAAGAGGAACTGAGGACCCATAGCCCTTGTGAAAAGACGCATGTAAGGAAGAAGAACCTCGTTACAATAGCAGTCCCAGGTGACGAACCTCCTTGGGAGATATGAAGGTCGGTCCGGCTACCAAGCATTATGTCTGCTCGAACGAGAACTCCGCGACCTCCAAAACAGTCCCTTTTGATGATGTTGAAGGGGTTATTGCGTGTTCCCCGCTCTGTCCAGATGTGTATGTGTCTAGAATCGCAACTCAGACTAAATCTGCTCTCATCTGTAAAGAGTACTCGTCCCCATTCATTGTCTCTCCAATTCCGGTGTTCCCGGCACCACAGAGAACGCCTTCACCGATGGGCAGGCGTTAGAGGTACACTCCGTACAGGGCGTCGTGCAAACAGACCACCACCGTGCAGTCTTCTGGCCACGGTAAAACGCGATATCGGTCGTCCAGTCGCCTGTGTCGTGTGTCTAGCGATCTCTTCCGCTGTTTGCCGCCTGTTTCTTCTGGCCTGTAAGGCAATATACCGGTCATCTGCGGGTGTGGTTCCTCGTGGAAGACCACTACTAAACCCCCGGATAGCTGTTCCTGTAGTTTGAAATTGTCTGCAATGTCGTGAAACGATGCTGTGAGCAATTCCGAACTTTGCTATCACACTTGTCACACTGCGGCCTTCCTCCAACTTCCCAATGATTTGACCTCGGGTAAAAGCATCCAGATGTCCTCTAACAGACTGATTATTCGCCATTTCTCGCTGAGGCAGCAACTCGGTGTGATTTTAACTGCTATACGGCGTGCAATCTCTTTGCCAGAAATACTGATCTTACACCGACAACATGCTTTATACTACTCACACACTCCCACATTACGTCTACCTGCATATCTGCGCATGTGCTACCGTACATCACCTTACTTAATCTCCTGATTGGTCATTCTGTCCACTCTGCCTCTTCGTTCAGCTGATATGCTAATTTTTCGACTTCGTCCTTAATTTTTGCACACCAGTGTACATCTATTAATCTCTTGAGAATATTTCTATTTCTTGTTACTTTTTCATTATGTTTAACAATCAATGAAGCCTTTTGTTGATCTAACATTAAATCTATCCTGGCGGTACCAAATGTTTTTAATAGTATTACGGCATTTATATGAGACTGTGCTTTTTCATGTTTCTTTGCATCTTCGTGGACATGATTTAAATCACTGTAGCCTTGTTTTGTCCAAATATTCTTATCCTTTTCAATTACAACAGTAAGTAAACATGGCCAACAGTACAACTTATTCAATTCACTACAACCGGTTAACCATTTAAATTTTTCATACATAGATTTTTGAAAATGTCGAACACACTGTTGTCCTTTAATCTTAACGTTTTGCGATAGAATAATATCCGGCATCGGTCTACTTAATTTAACTATTTCGTTTTTTGTAGTAACGTCTCGTCTCGAAAATGGATTTTCCAATAAATCTTTAATTATTGAGACATCTGAGTTCTCCATTCTGAAATGGGTTCTTTATTATGAATATAAGTTTAAAGAATACAATAAATAAAATATTTACCTACGAGTAGTCGAGGTATAACTATAAAAACAGCTAAACTTATGAGAATTTTACTAGCACTGAAGCAAAAATCATGTCTTGTGTTGCATGGTGTCGTATCGGCGGCACCACATGGCGCCCGCCGTTGCGTTGCCTCATTTTCAGCCTGATGATATCGGGATGAGTCATCAGGATGCTCATTGGTACCGACAAACCGAACGTCTATTCCACGTGCGGAGGATTTCACTGCACGCTGGCATAATAGAACGAACTGTTTCTTGTTCGGTCAGTGGATTAAATTATATTTATTAATTGTTTTTAACATTTGGAAATCATATATTCTGCGAAAAACATCTTGCAAATTTTTTAAAACAAAACCATGGATATGGTGTTACAGATATAACTTATATACTGTCTGTAAGACACAATGAATGGTAAAATTTGGACTGTTCTGTTAAAATTCGTTTCTTTTTCGTCTAACAAAACAAACTTGTTTTTCAGCGAATTATTTCTATAAATATAATACATCACCGAAATTACTATACCACCCTAAAACATTTCCCTTTATATTGATGAAATACTTATTTTGTATTTCCATAAAAACAAAATCTTACAATATATAAATTTAAACATTAACCGTCTGCAAAATCGTATGGCCAGTTAATCAGTTAAAAAATCAAAAATGCTTCAGCACGTAAGTCCCCGCTCTAACACAACGCTTAATAAACCGTACCTTCGGATGGTTCTGAATGCCAAGTGTATTGAATCTATTTCTCGTCGATAGCTATAATCACAGTAAAATAATACCACACATATATTAGAAACAACGCACTCTACGTTACATTCAATATATTTATTTCCTAGCGACACTCTGGCGCTAGGTTCCTTTCTTACAGCCTCACATCTGAATCGCAACTCAGCATGCACAAATATGTATATCATTTTAAGAAGCTACATGTTCTATTCAAACTGCAATAAATCCAAAAGGAAATAAAAAAAAGTATAGAAAACAGTTTCTCACAGACGATAGCTCAGCCCTGCTTCTAGTGCGCATGCGCTATTTGTCAACATTCTCCTCTGTCGGAGACAGGCTGGCGCTAATATTTCTCAGCTAATACAAAACACCAAGTGCAGGAAAATAGCTGCACTTGCCTCAGTGGTATAGTATGCTATGCTTCTCCAGTAGCCCATACATATAAAGCGTGATTTTCTATTAGTGCGCAGTGCGTACGCATCAAAACTTCCTATGTTCGTTTGCTTTTCAACGCGCTACGTGGTGCAGCACCTAGTACCGCACGCACTGCGGGAATACAAGGAAGCAAATCAACATAATATTTGAATATATTATAAATAATATTTATTATATACCATATAAAGGTAGGTAGACATAAGTGCAGAAAATTATTGTCTCTCATAATTTTGCCAGGTTGTGCACATGGACGCACGCCACTGAGCATATGATTAGTCATAAACACTTAAATAAGCATACCTTACTTTTGAAAGAATGCGGAAGAATTGCATAACTTTCGTTAAGAATTATAGCTATCTTTATTTGCTTGCAGAAATCATATAAGTAGCTTACAAAGTTAACGTTTTTCGCAAAAGAACTTATTTGTGGCATTCGTTTTGTTTAGTGCCAATTTTTCAGGAGAGAAATTTATTTCTGTTAAGTCTAGAGTGTAGAGTTTTCGCCTAAACTTTTACACATCGACAGATGAAAAGACATTTTCAAGCAGATTTGAAAAGTTTGAAAAAAAAGTTATAATCAGTTGTTAATGGTGTTATATCTAATACAAATGGTCAGTTATCTTTCCCTCAACATATGCATATGTGATAATCTTTCAAATATGTATACAAAAAAAAAACTCGTAATGAGTTAGACAGTCTACAACTCACGTGAAAAGATTTTTCTCTTAAAATTCTACTTCATAAAAACGTTTCCTAAGATAACATTAATGAATAGCTAAATTCGCTGAATCTTAACAATGCTCGTTTATTTGTTTTTGAGAAGAATATCGATAACAGCGTTTATATAATGCTCTTTAAACTATGGAATAGCTAAGCCATTCACAAAATTTCATTAAAAGTCATAATTAAAAAGCTCTGTCCATCGATTTCTCAAGAATCAAATTAAAAATTAATCAAATTTCTTTAAAAATATACAAAAACCTTCAACTTATTTCACATACCTGAGGATTCCTTATCCAAATAAATGAGAAGATCCAGCAGAGAACCCGGATGCACTATCGCGCTTGTGTCTAACCGCAATCCCTTGTCCCTGACAACCATGTTGACATAAGGAACGCTCTCTTGGGACAAGTTGATGGGTGGGGGCCTGTAACAGAAGAAAACATCAAGAATATTTACCTTCCTTTCAAATAAGCTCTATTATGAAAGCATATGCTGAGTTTACACTTAAGGAAGGGCTGTAACAGTTTCCTGAAAGGTTGACAGGAGTGTTCTGAATGGGTTAGATATAAACATGAATATTTTAATTCCTAGAGCAATTATTAATATATAAAGGAATTCCTTCATTGACTACTAAAATTAAATGCGATTTTATTGCATGGGAATACATCATTGTTTCGGTCTTCTTTTCTATCCCTGTTTTTGTAAAATAAATAAACGTAATCATATTATCCAAAGACTAGTTAAAATGTGTAATGGAGAATAAAATGTTTGGGGCGAAAACACGCCTAAATATTACGTCTATATTCGAACTCAGCCTGCAACTGTCACTAAATTTTATATATTATATGCAATTTCAGTATGAGTGCATGGCAGGTATGAGCAATATTATATGCACACTTGTGTACCCCATCCTCATATGTCCTTCTGATTGCTTACTTCTTTTAACGTACCTTCTAAGAGGTTTCTTAGCTTAAAATCTATTTTTATTTGCATGGATTTGTGATTTATTCAGCAATTTCTATTCTTTTCTCTTTCCTTTTCAGTCTTAGACAAAGTTGGACTAATTTTATCTAAATGTAAAATTCTGCCCTGTCAAATTTTAGGGATGAAAAGAATAGAAAAAACTGAGAAGTAACCTTTAATAAGTGTTGCCATCCTGCGAAACATATGATTATTATCTTCTACGCTGCACAACACAAGTTGTTGCATTCCTAAAAATTAAATAATCTTTCAAATTTATTTGTCTGCTATTATTTAACATACAGAGCACTTTAAAAGCAACATATTGCCATTGCACGAAACCAAAACCCTTTAAATTTATCTTTCACGCAGTCGCCAGTATGTTCTCATTTGGCGAAAGATAAGATTTTTAATATATCTATTAAATTTCAGCAATCTGTTGTCGATTAATTCACTAAGCAAATTAAATGCGAAAAATGCATTTTTTGTTATCTAAATCGTTTTCTAAGTTTTTGAATAATGTGTCAAATGGGCATAAAATACATTAATTTATAATACATCCTACCGCTAAATTTTAGGAACATTTCCAAATTTATTTTCATTAATAAAAATGATTCTTTCGCTATGTGTAACGCAACTGGATAGAACTACAAAGTGTCTTAATTTTTATGATGCCTTTACATTTAAAAATTTCTCAAATGTATTTTTTGAATGTTCTGAAAATTGTAATCCTAAATTTTTCTTTGAGATTTCAGACTGTGGTCTGAGATCTTCAGATTGCAGATTTTTTGTTTTGTATCCTTGCTTTTAATTTCTTTTAATTAAACTCCAAGTCTGTGTTGTATACTGTATATTGTCTAGTCTGTGTTGTCTGTGACTTACACGATAACATACGGTAATTATGTAATCTGATTTAAAGTCGGTTTGGGTTAGTCTACATATTAGATTAAATTTAATATAAATTAATTAATTAATGATGCAGTTTGGATAATATTAATTAATTTTATTCTAAGCATAATAGCATGTACTCCTTATAGTAGCATATTTTTAAAATTATCAGGCTAGTTAACGGTACTGTGTAAATCAGATTATAAAGTATTGTTACACTGCCTTGTTATTTTTGCGCATATGAAATTCCGTTATATACTTAGGAACATAACTGTGTTAACTAGTGTAATTGTTCATTTGAGTTTATCAAATGATTACAAAAGCTTTATTAAAAATACTGAGGAATTTTCAAAATAGTGAGTAATTAAAACATAATTAAAATAGTTTTCTTCAACAAACATATGTATGTTTATGATTAGCAAGTTTTTAATGTAAGTAAATGAGAGCGAATTGAAAAGAGATGAGTGAAGAAAATTTAATTATAAGAGTATGAAATACTTCATTACATATTCACAATACTGAATTAACAAGTTGAATTTTGAAACTAAGTATTTTTGTCACAGATTGCAAAATTCAATGCAACACAATAATGAGTTGTTTTAAGATTTAAATTTAACACAGGTAGAAATTATCACCATACATTAATAGCAAAATAAATCTTCAGAAAATAAATTTTACTAATTTAGTTATATTTCATAAAGATATTTTTAATTTGCAGCTGACACTGTTTAGGGAAAGCGTTGCATATTATTTACAATTGCGATACCGCCTCACAATGGTCGAAAGTCAACCACGTGTTGCATTCAGATAGATCCCATGCCGAGAAGGTCGAAAACTGTCATGATTTCGTTACCTGAGAGACCACATGAACTATACATAGTGGATAAAAAGATAGTAGTCAAATCAAATCTGAACTGGCTTCTTGCTCATGCTAACAGGGCTACCGATGGGCCCGGGTTAAATTTCCTAAAATGTAAATACGTTTGTAAGCGTATAATGACTGTGAGACAAGCGGGCACTCAAAAGACTCGGAGACTTCAGAGAGCTGAAAGTGGCCTCGAGAGTTTCATGGCAGGAGAAGCGGATGGGAAACCCTTGGACCGCCTCTCTCCCGGGATGTTCTCTCATAAAATTACGATCGAAGCTTAGCAGTTAGCTAGATACATCAATCACTGTAGTACTACAGAGGTGCCGACTTAACTTCTACATGTACCTGCTAGATCACTAGAACCCATGTCTTTCACATATTGAAGATTTATTACTATTGGTATGCACTGGTGGAAGATGGCTAACAAACTTCAAACTAAAGTCTTCACTCATGACTCTAGTTTGTATTCTAGACAAGCTGTAAAATTTGAATGTGATGCGAAAAAGTGTGAATGTCACTTTAGTAAATATTTATTAATTAAATATGAATAATTATTTATTCTTAGATAGAAAAAGATTTAAACCACATAAAGAAATAAATAGTTTTCTACTATTATTCTTATGTGTAAAAACGCGTAACATGTCATTAATTTTGGTTACTATCAATCAACTATAATACTGCACAATATTCTGAAAACTGTAATATTTACAAAATTATAAACTTACGTAGGGAAGGAGAAGTTGTAAGGGACACTTTCTCTTTGCCAGTCTATCCTGACAAATTCCATGTTAAAATCCCCTGGTATGACGCACTGCACGAACAAAAGTTCCTTCTCTTTTGCATCTGTCATTTCAATAACAACTCTGTGATAGAAAATATTGTGACCCTGAAAATAAACGTATTTCATTATTAAAACACATATGTGCTGTATGTAGTAAACATATATTAAAAAAACTGAAAGCTTTCAAAATTTGACATTACGCCCAACGGGGTGTTTTTGACGTTTTCTCACCTTTATTAAGTACATTCACTTCCAAAAGTTAAGCACGGAGAGGAAAATGCTAATTTCCGGAAGCCAATCATAATTGGAGAGGATGCAATTCGCTGCGGAGGTAAATGGAAGTATGCAAATATGTTAGGTAACCGCCAATCGCGTTTTCATGTCAAGAAATATGCAAAAAAGGCAGTCTTATAAGAAGCCAGCTTTATGAAGGGTTACAGAAGTTGATTGTTAGTGCTGATAGAAGGTGTCTAAAATGTTCGTACAATTTGTTTTCAAGATATACGTGTTTCTATGACTACCAGAAGACGAATGGAAGATTCTGAGCTCTGGCGTGCTGTGGGGCGCATTGAAGCAGGACAGTCAATCACTGATGTTGCTCTTCTCTTCGGCGTTCATCATTCTGAAATTTCACGATAATGACACAATTTCAAACCACACAGACAGTTGTCAGAAGGCCCGTAGCCGATCGCCCAAGGGTTACAACCCCAGCGAGAGATCGATATATTGCTATTATAGCCAAGCGGAAGCGCAGAGCGACTTCCACACGTGTGACATCTATGGTTACAGCGTCCATTGGTAAGGCGATATCTGCAGCTACTGTACGCCGAACACTACATGTGAGTAGACTGTACGCCCGGGTACCTCGAGTTTGTGTTCCTCTATCCGTCTAATCAAAAGGGGCACGATTACAGTGGTGCCGGGAACATTATGAAATGTGTCTGACTGGGGCAATGATGATTACTGATGAGTCAAGATTTGTTCTGGAGCCAGATGACAAGCGTATAAGGATATGGCGTGAACAACAAACACGCAATCAGTCCCAAAACATCACCGAACATCAAGCATTCTGAGGCGGAAGCATTATGGTGTGGGCAGGGATTTCATTAGGATACCGCACCAACCTGCACAATTTTAAATGGGGTTCTTTGACGGCTGTCCGGCATCCAGATGAAGTCCTAGAACCCATTCTGAGATTGTATGCTGCAGCAGTTGGCCCTACTTTTGTTTTAATGAACGATAACGCACGTTTCCATAAAGCTGACATCGTCGATGAGTACCTGGAGAGTGAAGGGATTGCGCGCATGGCGTATTCGCCCGACCTTAATCCCATTGAAAATCTTTGGGATGCTCTCGGCCGTGCTGTATTTTCACGTTTCCACCTCCAGCCACTCTTATTGAGCTGCAAACTGCTCTACAAGAAGAATGGCGATTGCTTAATTCTGCGGTGGTTGACCACCTAATTGAAAGCATGGTCACAAGGTGTAAACTTTGTATAGAGATGAGGGGGATCACATACCCTATTAATGTCCTTTTTTTCATTTTATGCTGTTTTCACTTTATTCATAAATCTGTTTAAATCTCCAGTATGTCATTATCTGATAACTTACAAAAAATTAATATTGTTTTCATTTCTGTATATAATTATTGTTTTTCTTTTATGCATAAATATACATGCTACTTTCCTGCCGAATTTTGTGTCAATGAAAGCAGTATTTGTTTCTTTTTTTGCATTTTACATCTTCGTGCTTACCTTTTGGAAGTGAGTGTATCATGTTCTTCGCACATAAACCATAAAATTCAATTGAACGGCAATATCGCAAAATAATTTTAAACTGAGAATATCTTTAGAATTTCCAATATACAGTCTCGCGTGCTGGAGATAAAAATGCCTTCTTCCCCCTACAATGTTGTCATTACTCGCTTTGAAATCGTTGAGTTTCTGAATCAAAAATTTTTTAAAGTGTTACAAAATATGAAATCGATAATAACACAAATTCCAATTCCATTTGGGCTTCCAGATGACCATATTCGGAGGAGGATTATGCTATTAAAAATTTGATGGCTCTAGGTACCGTTGTTTTATCACAATGCGAGAAACATACATACACTTATGCAGATTTTTCGTTATTTAATTTTATTAAATATAACACAGTTCTACAATATTTGGTGCCAACAATTTGAAAAGTGAAATGGACATTTAAAGTTTTTAACGCAAAATTCTAAAATGAAATGGCTAACGCTCTTTGGGCTAAAATATAAAATTTTATAACAAGTTAAAAAATGTGATTGATTTCTTTATTAATCAAAGAATTCAAAAATTATCTGGATATATGTTGAAGCATAAAATTCTGCATGCGTTTCTATTAATGAAATATGTTTACGGTTTCAAATTAAATATATGCGGTATTCGATTCGAGAGCTAAGCTATCATGAGATTCGGAGTAAAATGTCAAATGATAAACTATCTCTTGGGTTTCCCTTATTCTGCAGTTTTATGTATGTATGTATGCATCTCGCATAACTTAAAAACGAGCATCTATCAAGGGATAGATATATCTATCAAGGGATAGATATAGTATCCTCTATCAAGGGATAGAGGATACTATCAAGACCAGTACACTTCGTATCAAATAATTATTGTTTTAACATTTTAAGTATATCTATTTACCTAATTCTTTCGGAAATGGGTATTCCACTTAACAGAGAAATGTCAGCTTTTCCCCACTGAACAAATATCAAGGGATTTCAGCTTACATTCTAAACAAACTCCTTGTGAAATTCTCGGCATTTGATGCTTTCCGTAATTAAATTAATTCGTTATTCTGCGTATCCAAATAATTTAAACTCTAATATGGCAGATGATTCTGAAGTATATTTATTCTGGATTAACGATCATTTGCACAGAACTAAAGATTACTAGAGCTCGCATTCTTAAAACAAATGAGTTTAATAATAAAATTTGAGACGGAGGCATTGAATTGCATCTATTACGCCCTTTATATAACTTTAATTTGTTTTAAACACCTTAATTTGTGCTACTTGCGATTTTTTGCCTCCTGACTGATCCTTAAGTTTGTGCTAGCAAATTAAATTTAAGACACAGTCCACTTTTCACTTAAACATTTGGACTAAAATTTGCCTATACATGAAAATATGCAAATGAAACCTCGGAAGGTACTGAAATAAAGGAAACAACGAAACAAAAATTGTAAGAAATGCACCAAGAGACTGTATTATATCTGGTTTCACTGCATTAGTTATTGTGACGCAGAAGAATCACTGCTGACAATATATGAAGTCAAAAGATGGTGTTCTATAGGGCACAGAATTATTTCGAGAAAAATTGACGTTTTCCATCGATATTTATGGGCGAGTGAAGTTATTCCCATTTTGTTCTGTTATCATTTTCCACTTCTCTTTGTGCATTTTCAGTTATTGAACAGTTGCCGGTGGGTATGGCTGTCTTAGAAGATGTTTTTTTAAAACTTTTCAGATGCCTTCACCAGTTTGGTGGAATGTGTAATTCAATTCATTCGAACTACATCGCCACTTACCATCTGCATATCAACAGCCTAATTATAATGGGATGTCTAATTATTCTTCATAAAAATAAATCTGAAGCCACTTGCTTTTCAAATGCGCAATACCAGCTTCCCTTGTCCATACATACGCATATCGAACCAGCATAACGCTTTGCCATGCGAAAATAGCCCTACTGCTGCATAAATCTTCTAGGAATATTTGCGGAATGATATCGAGCGTCAGACTCTTCCAGGTTTGCTAATATCCAAAATCTCTGCAGAGTCTAAATTTACTCTCAGATAAAATGTCTTATTTTAAATGTACAGCTGGGAGCTGTCCGATGTTTGTGCTCTTTGAAGCATTTGGAAGTACATTATTTTTGATCTCGCAAAGACATTCTATGTTGTACTTGGGCCTGGCGATGGTGTCATCTTGTCGGAGCAAGTTAGCGTGGGTCATTTCATCACAACTGTGATATACCATACAATTGTGAGACACCGGCAAATCTGAACAATGTCCTTTGAACAACTGCAAGTGGTGGTGCCGAGGAATAGGTATTTAAGGGGCATCACACCTGGCACCGCCGGGCCTTTACGGAGTTGTCTGGGTAAAGAAGACAGCCATATCTGTGGCTCCATGCTCTTATATAGTTGAATGTAGTGAAAGTCACATTGTTCTACTTTCAAATACTAATTTTAGCAAAGTGCGTAAAGCACATTAGATGTGATAATCGCTTTCAACAAATATGCCAAGTTTCAAAACGCGCCAACGTATAAATTCACGTATATCTTCGAAAATTTTGAATAAAAAGCTCTAAAGTTTTGCAGGTATACTTAGAAATACATCCACTTTAAGGTAATGATAAAAATTTTATAGGATTTTAGTTCAAAAGTTTTTTCCAAAAACTTATAAAAATTATTTAAAAATACAAATTTTAAAATAAATCATAAAAAATGGATGAATTTTATTTGGAGTGAACCTAAATTTTGAACTGTGAAAGAATGAATCGAGTAAATGTAATAATGAAAGAGATATTAATAAATATATATCAAATTCAATTAACATTGAGGAGTTAAAAGTTTGAGATCAAATTTTTTAAAAACTACCCATGTGATTTTTACACAATATGACAGTTTGGCATAATTTGAGTCATAGAATTGAAATATGTAAAAACGTTGGCATGTCATTTCAGAAAAAGGCCTATTTTGTGTCAAAATACCTATGTTAGAACAATGCTATATATAAATCTAATACATACCCTAAGTCGCGCTTTCGACACCTGGAAAACGCAATTTGAATTTCGTCAATTGGCTTAGTAGAACGGGAGCTATAGAACTGTCCTTTTTTTTTCGCAGTGTTCATTATATCTTTTTAATTGTAGAGGCGAATAAACTAGAAGAACGCGGAAACTTTATTGAAATAAATAATAGCTTCTGCAGCAGGATAAAAAGCTATAAGGAGAAAAGCAAATGTAAGATAAATTTTTCTTAAATCTCAAGGATTATTACATATCATCAAAATTGCTTTCACAGCAAAAAATCAGATATCAATCATTGAACGAGATGCTCTCTAGCAAATCAGCAAATCATTTGTAGGATTTGAACTAACTGTTGCTGCTGAATTCATTAACTGACTAGCTGGCAGCACACGGCTTAACTACATATCAGATTGCTTAAAGGGGAGACTAAACTCCTCTGTATGTTTCGAGAAAAATAACTCCTGCGACTTTGTCAATGCATTTCTGGAAACTTCCAGAATTTCGCCAAATTGAACAGAAATCCCCATATTTCAAAAATTGATCAATTGGATTCAAAATTGTTGCCATAGCTTATCAGAAGTTTTTCTGCTGGTATCTTTGGTTGTGCTTAAGCTGCCTTTACAGTTCAAATATTAGTTTACATAGAATTAAAAGTTCTAAAATTTAATACTTTAAACAGATACAGAAGCGACAAAAAAGGCTGCCAAATTCAAAATTAAATCATATGCGCCCTAAATAATAAAATAAACAAAAAATCGCAATATAAAATACACAATAATTAATTAGGTAAATGCAAAAGCATATAACATTCTAAAATTAAATAAAAACTGACTTAGAAAAAAATAAAATTCCTGTTTATAAAAATTTATAGCAATACTCTTACTTTAAGTTAGATTTTGAAATATTAACCGGAGGACACTATAATAATAGAACGTTTTTCACTGCCTTTTATATAATTTCGAAAAGGTTTGGCTACTGTGTTTCAAGAAATATTCACCTCAAACATGGGCTTCCAATGTGAATGCTTCTGAAATATCACACAGAATGTTATGTGATTAATCTAAATATTGTGGATGAAAATTTCCAGTTTCTATATACTCTTTATGAAGCAGAATTTCCAGTCCGTGAATTATTTATTGACTACACTTTAACGAATTAAAAATTTCATTCATTCTATGCAAAATTTCTGGAGGTATGTCAAATAAAATGTTTAACTCAAAATAAGGGAATAATCCGCAAATTAATCATGATTACTAGTTTACCAAGAAAGGAATTATTAACTATGAAAATGAAAAACTTTTATTTTAGCATTGTTGCTTAAATTTTCCTTAATATTGAAGTAAAGATGGTAACGAGCACAGGTAAACCTTTAATTTAGTAAATTCGCCTTTAAATAGTTTGACAAATTTTGCATGCAAATGTATAAGCGTTTTTACGCTTAACTATTAACATAATGAATATCTTACTAATTAAAATTCGTTTCCGAATTCTCCGAAAGTTTTCCGTGGAAATTTAGGGTCATTTTTATGCTTAATTAATTGAATACTTTACCTAACGGATATTTTGGAGGAACAATTTAAAATTAGATTTTTTTGTTAAAAGCATCTTCCCATTCAAAGTGTTGAGATTGTATTCATAAAATTCTGCACTTTAGGAATTTTTATAATTGGAAGAACAGGCCCAGAATCAATATTTAAGGAAATAAAAGCCATTGTCAGGTGGTTTTCGGTTACTTTGTATAGTTGTTTGGTAGTAATGTATAACTAAATCTTTACATTTTATATCAGTCAATCAGTACATCAAAATGGAAACGGCAGAAATTTAAAAGATGAGCATGACGCACTTATGCAATTAAGAAACAGGATTGTTTGCTAAATATAAAAGCATTAAAGGCTTAATTTTGTTACAAATCTAAATATATGAAAATCAAGATATAATAAATAATAAAAGCCACCCAAATGGGATATTGGTTATTGTCTCTGACTAACGTATCGAAGGGCCTGGATTCGAATCCCTGAGAAGTCATCGATGTTTGTAAATGTATAATGTCTGTGCGGTATGGGGAAACTCAAAATATGCCGAATGTCCTTTCCAGAGGTTGGTTTCAGGGGAAAAAGAATGGCAGACCCTCAACCTATCCCCTGCCCAAGGCTGTTGCCAACGATAGGCGCAATCTTGCCTCTTCCTACGATGAATTTCGTAGGTTTGTTCTGATTTTAGACAAGCGAGTTTAATCACAACAGCAACAGTAACAGCGACAATAAATAAATAATCTTGCCCTAGTTCGCCGCTAGTGGTCAAGGAGATGAGATCGCTGTGAGTTCTAGTATTTCGTGCAGGGCTTGGTTTCCATTAAGGGACTTATACAAGACGTTTTCCTAATAAGGAATGGGGTTGCAGGATTATTTTAAAATGCCATCTACGAAAAGCATATCTTCACTTGCTTTGCATGCTGCACTAACTTACGAAAAATTTTCTCCTACCTAATTGGTGGTGTAATTGGTAGCACGACCGATTAATAATCAGAAGAGAGCGAGAATCCCATTTAGGGCATCTTTCATGCTCTGATAAATCCCTAATCGCTCTACAGTGGCGCCTGGCATTAAAATTCGAAGGATGATATTTCGTCGCTACCTGGATTTAGCGACCAGATCTCCTCATTCTTCAGTTGCCCTTTAAGCAAACGAACAGTGGTGGAGGAGTGTGGTCCTTTAATTGGAAGAGACAATAATAAATTCTCTCCTATCTCATTCCGTATCTTCCTGGTGTAACTGGTAGCACGTCCTCCTAGCAATCGGGAAGTCCTAAGTTTAATTTTTGACATGGGCACAGCTTATGTTTCGCATTTCTTTCTTCGAAAAGTACATTTGTAAAGATATTAGGTTATTTCGAAGGAAGAGACATGAAAAATGAGCAATGCCCTCGCCCGGACTCGAATGACGGGCCTTTCGAATACGGGCCGAGAGTGCTGACCACTACACCACAAACGCATGAGAAAAAGGGAGAAATACTTTATACACTCTCCCTTTTAAAGGGCGACTGGGGATTAGGAGACCCAGTCGCCAAGTCCTGGTGGTGGACAATCATCATCCACCACCTTTTTTAGTTTGTGCGCCAGTGTAGAGTCATTATGTTTATTTAGAAGCAGGAGTAGCTGAAAATAGAGCAACGCCCTCGCCGGGACTTGAACCACGGAACTCTCGAATACGCGTCGAAAATGCTGACCACTACACCAAGAGGCATGCGAAGAAGGCGGGAGAAATACATTATACATTTTGTATTACATTGTTTACTCTACGTTACAAAATATTTTTTTACGATAATCTGCGCAAATCTTGCCATTATTCTAACTCATCCGATCGTTATTTGAAAATTGCATAATTATTGCTACACGTTTGTGGAATCAGTTACCGTTTTAAAATATGATGGAAATAAAATCTACTTAACTGCTGTTACCGATCTTTCTGATCTGCGACTAAACTAAATCAATTCAACAAAATTTTATTGTGGCCAAAAAAAAAAAATTAGCGGTTGTCGCTGGCTGTCACCTATCGCCGGTGGGTAAGAATTAGGACATTGGACAACTTAGAAATGACAATACAAATTTACTTAGCCCTGTCCGAATTTTGATGGAAAACAATCAAGATATGCATTCGAATGTTTTCTATCACTCGTCATTTACACGAACCTTTCGAAGGGAATTTCGGCTCGATGGCATTTGAAATCCTTCCACGCTGCAAAGGCACCGTAAATCTACAAACATCCGTGCTTCTTCTTGGATCTAAATTTAGGCCCAACGATACATCAACTTTTACTTCTAATCATCATACCAAAGCAGCATTCTAAAGCTAAATATTGGCAATAAAAATCACTTGAATACAATTATAACACTGGAGGAGTTGTTAAATTATCAGTAGTCTCCCCAAACTAAAGGAGTTAGAACATTTTAATGTATTCTAAGAAAATTACATATGTATTATATACCATTTCCTGCCTAAATTCAGTTTAGATCTGAACTTTTCTGAATTATTTATTAGTCCAAAGGGCAATTTGCCCAGAAGGACTATTAATTTCGTTTTGTCATTTTGCGTTGATTCACTACAAAAGTTGTTTCACTTTTCAAATTGTTACCACTAAATATTATCGCCCTGTATTAAATTTAAAGAAACTGAATAATGAAGAATCTGCATAAATGTATGTATGTTTCTCGCATTGGGATAAAACAACGGTATCTAGAGCCATCCAATTTTGAATAACGTAATCCTCCTGCGAATATGGGCTTCTGGAAGCCTAAATTTGAAATTTGGAATTTGTTTTACTATTGATTTCATAGTTTAAAAACCTTTAACGAATTTTTGATTAACAGACTCAAGGATTTCAAAGCGAGCCATGGCAGTGTTGTACAGAAAAAAAAACATTTTTATCTCCATTGCGCGAGACTGTCTATCGAAAATTCTAAAGATAGTCTCATTTTAAAATTATTTTATGATATTGCTCTTGAACTGAATTTTATGGTTTAAGTGCGAAGAACATGATATTTAATAAATAAAGGTAACACACAAAATGTTAAAAAAACGCCCCTTTGGACGTAATTTAAAATCTGAAACCTTTCGATTTTTTTCATTTCATAACCTGTTACCTTTTAGCTAAACAGAAAATACAGATGTTAGAAATATAGCTGCGAGAAAAAAACTTCTGCATATTTTTGTCTCATAACAGATATACAAATTACCCTGTAATTACATGTTGATGAAATAAGATGTGAAAACATAATACTAGCACAATTCTGACAGAGGATGGCTGCTTTTGCTCATTTTTTGCCCGCTTCCATTTGAAAAAATCACACCTTCACTTCTCCAGAACTGATTTGATTTGTACTGCGCATTAATGAATCTAATCTCTAGAATGTCGTGAAGTAATTATTGAATAATATGTTTTTGAATTTCTGTGATTTTCTTATCAAGTGACTTTAAAAAAATTAGAGATTTATAGAAACGTGTATTTGCAATAAATAATGAGTAATTTAAATAATGTAAGCTATATTCGATTAAATATATTCCTGTAGAAGTTAGCTCCACTAAAATAGTGATCGTGGTAAATAAGTGATTTCATAAAATCTGAAAATAAAATAATTTAAAGAACGTTTTCATAAATATTCTCAACTCAGAATATGGACACCAAACAGACAAGGATGCAGTGTCTGTTTGCCATCTCTGAGTTAAAATCATAAAATATCAAGCGATATATCTTCAAGAAATAAACCACAAAAAGTATTCTAGAGTGAAAAGGAAAGTCAATAACGTTGATCCAGAGTGAAGTGATAAATTCAATTCAAGTGAAATGAAAAGAGAGCTTACTTCTTTCAAATGTTAAAGAGCTATCTTTATTCTCCAGCGGAAAGAAAGAGTTCCAAGGTAATAACAAAAAATAAAATAAAGTAAAGTAGATTCTCCTCTCTTGTAGATGGATGGGGACCATTGTCAAGGGTGTATGAAATAGGGACACTCCCTTACCTAGTTCTGAAGCTGATGGAATTTTAAAAAGCTTCAGATAAAGCACGTTGCGGAATTCTGTGTTAAAACTAAGCTATCTGATATTCTAGATCTTTTGCACTTAAGCCATTGTCACTTAGTAACCAAAGCCTGGAGAAGCCGAGTTTTTTAGTACTATATAGATATTTTGATCTTTCTTTTCTGACAAGATATTTGCTTCTCCATAACTCTAAAATGGGAAAATGGTAAAGTGTTGGTTCAGAAGATTATTATAAACTTAGATTTCCTTCACGTTGAGTCGATGCAAGGTTGGCCGCTTCCTGATTTACTACGATTCGAAATTTTCCGTGTATAAACTTAATCAAGTGCCTTCAATCAGGGAATTATTTATTAGTTCAAATAGATATAAAATAGTTATTTTCTGATTAGGAATGGAAAATTTCATCCATTAATCCATTTATTTCCTAATTTCTTGCTAAACCTCCTATATACACTATAGAAATTAGATTACACATATATAGGATTTAAAGGACTACAGTTTTTGCCGATTATGTAAATGTTTCTGTTAAATGGGAACATAATGCTTAACTATTTCTAGGTTACAAGAACTCAGGATCTGTCCTTTAATCAAGGATGCTAAAACGGAGTATCCATTAACAAAAGTTCTACTGTATAAGTAGTGTGTATTACATATATTAAAATTCCAACTTGTATTCATGAAACAATTCCAGCAGTTATTGCATGAGATCAAAATTTTCATTCAAATTGAATGTATTTTGATACATTTTAGTGTACGAACACAATTCTTTGTCTTTTATATAAGTCTAGAGGGGGAAACAGCATTTGAGAAATCAGGGCTGTTTGTGGTTACTGACAAGTAAAAGGATGGCAATTTAGATATGCATTTGATCTTACAGCTTAAAGTGTAATTCAATATTTAAAGTTTTGGTTCCAAATTTGTAATACGATTGCTATGTAATATATAGATAGATACATGTATAGATATAGATATATTGTTGCGTTCGTACGGGTTCGTAATAGATTGAATGCACACAACAGAACCGATGATAGCTTGATAAAATCGATGATTTTTACCAAAACAGAAAAAACTTTGATTCCACAAAAGCACTCGTACAGCTCTTCTTAGTATCCCAGAGCACAATCAATAGTTACACTTCAGGTTATTAAAAACGTTAAACACAACGCGATGCAAAGCGCATCTAAAATGCGAATCTCTCACGGATATCTCAATACTCTGAATTCAGCTCTGAGCTAACAACTGAGAACTTGCTGTTCTCTCTATGTAGTTTTTGCCCGGCCTCCGAGAAATCTTTGGTACTTTCCACTGCTCGAGATTACTGGAAGGCATATGAAGACCGGATACGGTTAGAGTTGCATACAAATTCAAGTACTTTTATTCAATCATAACACAATTATAGTCAGGAGGGGACCAAAATGTCGCCGAATGATCGCCAAATTTAGCGACTTTTGACGATTTCTTGCCAAATTTGATGATAAAAATTAGTAGCCCAAGCCATCGCCAGCTTGGCAATATCTCGCCAATTTACCGAGACAGCCATTTACCTCAATGTTAGTTACACTTGCCCCTGTAATCTTATTTTTCCGGTAAAGCTTCGTCTTTTTCAATTTCAAAAACCTTTGTTACTCTTGAGTTACAGATTTTAAGAACTAATTCCTCTCTTTGGTATTTTTCATTTTTTTAGGTAAATATCCATTTTTCTTTCATTTTGCATGTGTCTCTTTTACTTCTGTTTTACAGGTTTTGGGACTCGGGCCAGTAAGATTGGAAATTTTTTATTAGAATTTCAAGTTTTTTTGCTCGCTTAGGAATTTTTATTTTATTTTTTAAGCTAGCCTGTATATTTTCAAAATTTGCATTTAGTTCATTTAGTTTTGATTTTAAATTAAAGATTTTGCACGCAGTTTTGCGTCTTCAAGTGTTGTATTATTATGTTTGCAAGTTTTGTTTTTGGACTCGATCTACTCAAAATAATTTTGAAAATGTGTTTATTATTTTGCAATTATTTTAAATTTGTCTATGCTTTTGATGCTACAACTTGGCACTGCTTACTTCGGTTTGCAGGGCTGGGACTGATAGAGACACAGATTACTTTAGTTATTGTTTTTCTAAGATTAAAGTTTAAATTTTAACTTATGTCCTTGTGAGTTCAGAAACAGGCTATATTGCTATTAACTTTTTTCGTTGCACCAATCCCCTGATGATGGGGCACCGAAAAATGTAAATATCATTTTCCATTTTCGAATTTTTTTGCCTCCTCCTATTTCTTGAGGTTTGCCGTTATGCTTTTGTTTTTTCGTATTTGCATGTGGTTTTACTTTGCATTGATATGGATAGATAAACGAAGAGAGAGTCTAGGGGCTGAAGAGAAATAATCTCATAGTTGTTAGCAGCTTTTAAATAATGAAGAGTGCTTGAAATTTACTGATGTGTATGTGGAAGGTTTTATACATGGGAAAATTTCTTAATTTACTGGAAATTTGCGCTACGATAATGTGACTTTCCTATCCGGTTTCCAAGTTGATAATAACATGCGCACAACACATTTGTGATGAAGAGCTGCCAGCATGCTCATGGAGGGAGCCTGCGGCTGCTGATAAAAAAAATATTTCATACAGGACGCGCATACGCGCAAAGCAGATGAGGTTTTATTGTTTCGAAGGGTCAGTTTATGAGCAGAATGATTCTAAAATATCAATAAACCAGGTAAAGGGCACAGAAATAAGCAGAGTTTTTAGCAGAATGCATGTTCGGAAATGGCGTGTTTGTATACTGGCACATAAGAAAGGTATCAACAACACGTAAGCAAGAAAGTCAGGTAAAATCAAAAGAAACGGACATTTTAACAGCTCAATTTTTACAATAAGTGCTCGAAAGTCCGGCCACCAAGAGTAATGAAAGATTCACAGCGGCGGTGCATTTATTTATACATGAGCAAAGATATCAGGTATTACATGCACATTGTGCAGCAGCAACTGACGACCTGTCTATTAGATATTCATCGGACTCAACGGGAATTTCGTAGATCGTACTGGTAATGAGGCCTCAGAATAAGAAATTCATGCATATCACATCTGTTGATCGTAGTGTCTAAAGAGGAGGTCCACCTCGTCCCATCGACGGAGGGTCGTATGTAATGCCGTGATGATTTCTGCGGTTACAGCTAAAATGATTCGGAAATTCATCGCTTTGGAACCACGTGCATATGCGAATAGCTGGAAGAACATCGGACAAAACTCGTACCGGCAAGATATCTTGTAGAATGATGCCATATAGCGAATAAGTAGAAAGAGAATTGCCATGTAGTAGTATAATCATGCCAGCCCAGATTAATTGAGAATTCTTCCTAATACACGTGTGATGCCATACTGTGTAGATTATCAAGCAACCAGAGGTGAGAATAGGGGATGTTAAACATATTACAATGTTCAAATAGTATCATTAGTGAATCAGACGTACGAAGGGAACTAAGGATTCACTTCAGTTTGCTGTAGGTACCTAAAGGCAAAGTTAAAACGCAAAGAATAATGCACAATTTAAATGCCTGCAATGTGTGCAAACGGTATGGATGCATTTTTTCTTCATTTAAGGTTCTCCAAACTATTGGTTGTTTCCATACCCAGTAGTTCTCACCCTCGAAGCAGAATTATCCTTAAATATTCATCTTACAGCTTCTTTTATGCAAGAGCTCTAATATATCTTCTCCTGCCCACATCGCGCCTTCAAAGACGGAATGATCCACTCTTGCATAGCTCCCTATGAATAACCTCAAATGTTTGACGATTCGGCAGCTCTGTACATCCTTTTCATTTCTGTTCCATTTCTGTTCGTAATTCCATTGATAAAAAGCGCATGGTGGAGAACTCCGCATTTGTTTAGAGATGCATACTGCTCAAAATCTGAACGGGGAATGGAGATTTAGGCCAACGGAGTTCTTTCATGTATAGTCCTCAACAATGTCCTATACTACTTCAACATGCGCTTTCTACCTGTACATTGAATTTACATTTTTGCCATATATTTTAGAATCACTCGTTTTGAAGGTATACAGAGAAATTAAGGGGAGTCGGACCCCCTATACCGACCATGTTAAATTGGCCATTTTTGATGTACCTTTTCTCAAAATCTGCTCTAGGTACACGCTTGAAATTTTTTGTGTAATTAAAATACACCTATCTGATTATACAGAAATGAGCTTCTGAAACATTTTGATTTTTAGAATAATTTATCGTATATTTTATTAGACATGGTAAAATACAGCACTTTTCTCACAAAAAAATTGTAATTTTTTTTCTTAGTTTATCACAAAAATCTCATTTCAGTAAATATTAGGAAACATAATAAATAAGCCGTAAAAATTTTAGATACCTGTGAGCAGTAGTTTCTGAGAAAAGGTACATCGAGTATAAAAAATCATGTTTGGAGAAAAACGTATTTTTATGTAAAAATCATCATTTATCAAAGCATTCGATGGCAAATTAAAACTAGGATTTTTACAGTTCTAATTTTCATAGAGATTAAAGTACGGTATTTTTAGAAAGTTAAAAGTGTGGAAAATTTGGAAATGCAGAAATCCCAAATCACGATTTTTTGAGGATTTTTGGCTTCCCCTTAAACTGTTAATAGCAAAGTCTTGCAAATAATTTTAATGGCATGTAGAAACCATTAGGGTTTTTTTTCGAAGGAAAACATGAAAAATCAAGGAATACAATAATTTATTACAGGCCAAAACACATTTATTTAATTACAAGAAATAACGAAAACTTGCCACTTTATGCTCAAAGACACACTTAAATGAAAGAATAAATTTCAATTTTCCTACAAAAAATCATTTTTTAGCCAAGAATATAAAACTGAATATAAAAATGTTTTACTTTCCTTCATCAATGTACGCTAAATACTCTTCTTTTAAATTTATTTTTAAAAGCGTTTCTCTTGCTACTTGGCAGGCTTTCATCACTTCCTGGATGTTTCTTAAATTAACAGCTCATTACTATTGGCCAGTTTTCAAATCAGCTGTCAACTTTACAATAGCTTTCAGATAAGCTTCCAAGCCAGTTATGGATTCTCCTTCCTCGTTCATAGTTAAAGCTACAATAACTTGAGGAAACGGCAAATAAAAATTCATCCGCTCTTTTTAACTTTTAATATTTGCTTAGAAAATTATGACGAAATAGAATAGAATCAAAAGCGTTTGATCTGAGCTGTAGCTTAAAACATACAAATACCTTTAAATCATGATTTGGTAAATAAGACTGATAAGTAATACGTATATGAAAGCAATTTAATCTGATAAGCAATATGTAATTATTACTGATAAGTAATAAGCAAATTATATTTATATTTAAAATGTGAAATGATGATATGCGAAATGTGAAATGCGAGGATTATACCTAAGAGGTGGGATCCCTTCGTAAAGAACTTTCTAAAGGAAATCGTTTCGTATTCACATAGTGTTAGAAAACTAAGAAATATCACATGAAGTGAGCTCTCGTTCGCCAAGATTTGAACTTTGTCGAACTAAGAGTGTTTAGCAGTCTTATCTTTCGATAACTGATGGACGTCCGGTTCAAAACATGAAACAAATAAGACACGCTTTCAGATTACGTAAATTTTTATCATGTCACAGTTGTGACATGATACAACATTTAAATTTATATATATAACAATATTACGCTACACTGTAATAAATATATGCAACATTTAGCTTTCTACATTTCCCTTTTACAGGGAACATTCTAGTGAATACCTTGCTCCTTATTCTACTATTTATCTATAAAGATAAATTCCGGTTTGGCAATATGAACATGTAACAGGCTTAAAATGCATCAAACATGCATGACTGAAAACCACTTTTTTGTGAAAACAAACTAGTAAATACGCTGTGTAAAAGCTCATTTAATTTAGGTAAACATTTTCGGACTTTGCCATTTCTACAAGGAATTTTGAAACTCTTATTTAGAGGCACTACATATTCAAGTTTTGCTTCCTGTAAAAGATGCACTCTAGAAATTTGTATTTGAAAACTCACACTCATGTTTAAAATTTTCTTTACATGTGTGAAATCACGGATACCTCAGAAACTGCGAATTTTAATTTTATGATTTTTTGTAGAGTAATACGTAACTTAATAATATAATAAGCACAAAAGAAAAAGAACTAAATAGCACTCCGTGGGATATAAAACTATAGCATAAAACAATAAAAATCTTAATAATATGTTACAAGAAGTGTTTAAGGGGAAAAAAGAACAACTCATAAAAAAATTAAAGCTTATGAATTTAATATGGAATGCGATCTTCCCTGACCCGTTTACACGTATCCCAGTGGGTTTTCATGCTAGCAATAACGTTGTTAATCATAATTTGGGGATTAAGTTCCACTCCTACATCAATGCAATAATCAGAACATAAATACGTAAAGGAGGAGGATATTTCTGTGCAACTACTATTTCAAGCTAGTCCACATGTTCTCTATCGGGTTAAGATCAGGAACATTAA
Source organism: Stegodyphus mimosarum (assembly GCA_000611955.2). Taxonomy (NCBI): domain Eukaryota; kingdom Metazoa; phylum Arthropoda; class Arachnida; order Araneae; family Eresidae; genus Stegodyphus; species Stegodyphus mimosarum. The sequence continues at coordinate 144,360 of KK115291.1, read as the reverse complement.
CTGATCATGGTTGTCTGATCCGTCTTTAATGATTAGTGGACTGTAATGTTGACTTGCAGTTGTATACCTTCAGTATCACTCAAAGAAATCTCAAATTCATATTCTGACTGAAACTCGTTTATTTCCATAAAATGGAAATAAACGAATCACATTGGCTGAAGAACGACGACTCACCAAACACGGCAAACCTCTTGTTTAAAAAGTGCATCTCAAAGGAACATCTGCGTCATTGGATTTCCAGTTTTCCTGAAGCTCCAAGTGCACGCCTGAAAACACTACCTAATTTGCGTTTGCGCCGTTCCACAGCTCAGTAACCAGAAATACAATTTGCATCACAACAAACATGCCCCTAGCCTCGAAGTCCCAATGGGGGTTCAAACAATAAACTGTAAATTATCAGACTATTGAGTCCTAAAAATACTTTTAAAATTAAAGTCTCTAATAACATGAATTAAATGGCAAAGGACACAGTTTTACACAAGAACTATTTAATTCAGCATTGAAAGTGAGTTAAACCACCACTCGAACTCTGCCATCTAGACCAGAATATAACAATTCTCTCTAATTTCCAGCATAGCGGAGGTAGATTCTCGTTCTTAATGAGGACCATATCGCCCACCTTCAGATCTTGCTGCAACTCGCACCACTTAGGTCTCTGCTGCAACCTAAACAAATACTCACTACTCCATCTCTTCTGGAAGTATTGAAACAGCCTTTGTAAGTCTCTCCACCGATCACTGCAACTTAGTTTCTTGAGTCTGGTTAGGTTCTGGAAGAGCAATTAAAGCCGCTCCTGTTAAAAAGTGACCTGGTGTTATGGCCTCCAGATCATTGCAATCACTTAAAGCTGGTACTAAAGGCCTAGAATTAAGACAGGATTCTATTTGAGTTATTAATGTCAAAAATCCCTGGTATGTTAGAATAAGTATTCCTAAACGTCTCTTGAAATGGTGTTTCATGAGCTTAATCCCCGCTTCCCATAGTGCAGAGGGTGTACTAAATAACCACTTAATATTCCCTGAAGAAAGAGAACCCTGAAGCTATTCATCGTGTCGAACAGTAGAAAAGGATTTTTTCAATTCTTTGTGAGCTCCAATAAAGTTCGTTGCAACTTTCGCTTCCTCTTCCCTTCGTAAATTACTCTAGTAGTCGTTATTACTCTAGTACACAAATATGGAACACAGGCAGTCTCCTACATAACTGTTACTAATCTGAATGTACTCAAAGGCTCATTCGTTGCCAATTCGTATCTTCTGGGTGAACTCGAATTTGTATGAACATCTTCTCCACATTGGCATATACTATCACTTTGTAAGTTCTAAACCATAGAAGAATTGGAAACAGCTTTTGCTAAACTCGTGGCCCAACCATCAAAAGGTAATTCAATGAAAGCCCCAACGTTGTTTTAGCTAAAGCACCTAAAACGACTGTCAGCTTAGAAGTGGTACTTGATTCCTTCAACACAGCATGATGAGGCATGTAGTACGCAGAATTAATAAAAACCTCTCTCTCAGGCACGCTTTCCACGTGTCTCAGCTTAAGGTATTCCCTCATGAAATCTTTATATTGTTCATATATCTGAGGTTTAGTAAAAGTAAATTCTCTAAAGATTTGAATCTACGCATAGCTAATTGTTTCGAATCTCCAAGCTGAGAGGGTGAAGAATTAAAGGGTAATTTCACAGTATATACACCACTTTCCTCTCTCGCAAATGGAGATCTGAAGTAATCCTCACATGTTCTTCTGATCTGGTAACCATATAAAATGTATGTGCAACACCTAATTTCCAAATGTTAGACAGCAACTGCTTCGTTTCCACTTGTATGTTATTCACACAGACAGTGGGTTTAACCACTGTTGAAGTATTCACACTACCCGAAATAATCCATTTAAGTTCAGAACGACAAGCTAATTCTTCGCAATTAATCGTTTCCCGCTTCAGAAGAGGTAAAGAGATATCTACGCCTAAAAGTATGTCAACAAGCCCACCTTGTAGAATGTTGGATTCGCCAATATTAAACCATAATATTCCTAAATGTACTTCTTGTCCAATATAAAATACGGCAATACAATAATTCTATTGATGATAAATACTGGTGAAAATGACACTCCCGCTGGAAAATGCGGGACGAAATGATTTTCGCAATTCCTTTAGTCTTCGCATCCAACGATCCTAAACATGAAATAAAAACTTTCGCATTTCTTCCCGATAACCCTAATCTCTTTACACAGTCTTCTGTAATCAAACTCGCTTTGCTACCAGGATCAAGCACTGATCTACTCAATTGGATTCACCAGACGAAGCTAAAACTTCAATGACAGCCCTGCCTAATAACACGTGGAAAATTAAAGTCTGATACACAAGATTTAATTACTGGACTGGAATTCATGAAATTCTCACCTGAATTAGCCGATTGAATAGGAGGATCTGTTCCTGGGAAAAATGGCCTAGCTATCATCGATAACTCGTTCGAACTATTCGTAACTCCTTATGCGTTTTTGGCTCATTTTGAACGTTTTCGAAATGCAGTAATGTATGATGATTGTTAAAGCCTTTTTTATATTTATGAATAGTTCTACACTCGAAAGCATTATGATTTGAAACTAAATAATTAAAATGTAGATTATTTTCCTTAACAAAATTAACACGCTCCTGAGCATTCAGATTTAAAAACTTCTTACATTTTAGTACTGAATGACTGGTTTTACAATATTTACAATACGTACACTGCATGTGAATCTCTGAAACAAATGAGGTTAATTTGCTTTTCAAGGTTTGTTTTGTAACACTTTGTTGCTTATCTGCTTTCAGAGTTCTGGCTGGTATCTCCGCTCGCTTTGACGTTCTTTCCCTCAATGCTCTTGTAGAAGAATCTAATTTAAATTGTACTATTAACATTAAATTGTACTATTAACATTAATGGTAACCGCGAATTGCTTTACTTTGAACCCCAATTTCTCAAATGAACACACACATTCTATCACTGTATCTTCGAACGCCAATTATAGACTGGAATTTTCAATTTGTAAATTTGATAAATATAAGATGAGCAATAAAAGTAATTCTTTCTTATGTGAAACTCTTTGACACAGTAAATTCCATGCGATTTCAAAATTCCTATCATAGATCGTTAAGGCCTGAAAAATCCGTAATACATCTCCCTTTAAATAACATTTTAAATTTTACAATTATTGTGCACCTGCTAATTTATCATTATCCAATATCACCGTTTTGAATAAATCATTGAATCATTTATTACTATATATAGGAAGAGTTAGCTTAGGTAAGTGAATGCTAGCTTTTTTACAAGATTTAACCTCCACACTGATACCTTTAACACTCTTAAAATTGGCATAAAAAATAACTAATCAACAGTATCTTACATACCTTGTTGTTCTTCAATAAACGAATCAATATCTTTATCTTCACGAGCTACAAAAATGTTACTAAAGATATCCGAAATTTCAGTTATGACATTACTCAATTTGGATTTAAAAAATTCTAACTCAGAGCAATCAGCAGAGTCGCAACTCACTGCAATTTTCTGATTAGTTAATTTATTCTTAGCTAGGTGTTTCTTCGCTTTAAGCGTTGTAAATTGTATCTAATAACAAAAACGTAGAAATGCACTGACTCACCAATTTCATTGCAACTCCGTACTCGACAAACCAACGGTATTCGCTCAGTATTTTAATTTTCAAGGAATTCGTTAATCAAATTTGTTCTATGTGAACGAGCGTTATAATCCTTAAATAAAACGTAAGATCTATATGCACCTCTAAGAAATCTTACTTAAGTTCTAAGACCTCATGCCGTTATCTTTAATCGGTCACAAGTCGGTTATTGAAAACTTTAGGGACACAGAGCCATCGATCATTATTAGTCTCCATACCATCACACTAGCATTATCGAAATGGTCACGTTCTGTAAGATTTCGCGTTCCTGACTCCCTCAAAATGTAAATAAGTTTAGAATCAGATGTTAAATTAAACCTCGACTCATCAATAAAGAAAACATGGAACTACTAGTGCTCACTCCAGCTCTGATATTCTTTGCACCAATTAAAGCTATCGCTTCTCTGTTATAAAGATCGTGAAAAACATACTCTGGGTTTTCTACCATAAAGGCATTTTTCCTTAAGCCTTTTGCCGTGATATAAGAGTTCCAGTGGCGGGTCTAGGTCTTTTTTCGTCTCCATTTCACCGTAACCGTTTCGCCGACAAGACATATTTTAATTTACATGATTGTATTTACATGTATTATATTTACATGTATTATACCTTGCCGTATAACACTCGTATTAAACTTATTTAGTTTAATAATTCTATTTACCTCTTGTATATGTAATAATGGTTGCTTATAATACACTCACTTCCAAAAGTTAAGCACTAAGATGTAAAATGCAAAAACATCAACAAATACTGCTTTGATTGACACAAAATTCGCCAGGAAAGAAGCATATATATTTATGCATAAAATAAAATCGATAATTATATACGGAACGAAAACAATATTAATTTTTTGTAAGATATCAGATAATGACATACTAGAGACTTAAACAGAATTATGCATAAAGTGAAAACAAACACCATAAAATGAAAAAAGGACATTAATAGGGTATGTGATCCCCCTTCATCTGTTTACACCTTGTTACCATGCTTTCGATTAGGTGGTCAACCACCGCAGAATTAAGCAATCGCCCTTCTTCTTGTAGAGCAGTTTAAAGCTCAATAAGAGTGGCTGGATGTGGGAAACGTGAAGATACAGCACGGCCGAGAGCATCCCAAGGATTTTCAATGAGATTAAGGTTGGGCGAATATGCTGGCCAGGCCATACGCGCAATCTCTTCACTCTCCAGGTAGTCATCGACGATGCCAGCTCTATGGGGGCGTGCGTTATCGTCCATTAAAACAAAAGTAGTGCTGCAGCGTACAATCTCACAATGGGTTCTAGGACTTCATCTAGGACATAGGTTAGGTCAGTGGTGTCGAACCTTTTTGCTGTCGTGTGCCCAAAATTCAACCAAAACCCACTTATTTATATTAAAAGGCCAACACTCCAATTAAACCTGAAAATGGGGTTTGGCTTAGCAAAACATCACACACTGGTCTTAAGACTTAAAGAGTAAAAACAAGAGAGTTTTCAACGATACAAAAACATTTTATTACAGGAAATAGATTCATTTTGGGTAATAAAAGAGATTTTTGTATACATACTGATAATTCGTCAAGCGTAGGCTCATACTTCGTTAATTTGAGCGTAACATATGCAGCACACAAGTATCTGTCAGTCTGTTTCTTGTGTCACATTTGATATAATTCAGAGCTGAAAACAGCTGTTCACACGCATAAGATGACCCAAACAACGTAAGAATAGCACCCCCAAGTCTTTTCATTGGTTTTAAACTTATTTGGCAGAGAATTCCAAGCTTTAAGGATTTAATTTTCATGACTACTGATTGTGTTGTCCTGTGTGATCTCTTTACACTACATCTTTTCAAGCATTGCACCCAGATTGAGCAAGAAATATCAAGTCCTTCAAACTTAAATTTATCTGGAAACCACATGGTTGTTTCCATCTGACGGAACTAGAAATCCATCGTTAAAATTCTCCTTTGCAGCTGCTACTATGCTCTAAAGTTCCTTGTAGATTTCTTCATGACTTGAAGGACTGTGTGCAAATTGTGTAGAATGTCCTAGATGCATCCCTTTAGATTTGGAAAATATTTCAGCTGCCCACTTCCAAAATCTCTTTCAAAAACATGCAGTTTTGTTTCAAATGTTTTTATATCACAAAACATCTTTTCTGCCGCTTTTCCCAAGCCTTGTAGTTGCTTGTTCAGTAGATTGAAGTATTGGGTAAAATCTTTAAAAATCATAACGTTGTTAAGCCAATCCACATCAGTGAGCTGTGGATAATCCTGCCCTTTTTCATTCAGAAATAGCCTAATTTCATCCAAGCAGCTTACAATTCTCTTTAAAACCCGTCCTCTACTCAACTATCGGACATTATTGTATATAAGCAAAGTGGTATGCTGTGCTTGAACTTCATCAAGAAGTGCTTGAAACTGTCGACAAATTAAGACCTCGAGCCATGATGTAATTCACTATTTTGGTGGCATGTTTGAGAACATCGTCTAATATTTTGCAGCTGTCCCTGACACTAAGAGCTTCTTGGTGAATGAGACAATGAAACTGAATAACTGGATGAAACCAGACGTTGTTCCTAACATGCAAGGCACACCACCACTAGTAATTGAAGCTATTTTTCTGGTCTTATGTCTTGTTGCAAAAAAAAGCTTCCATCACAGCATTGTAAATATCTATTCCTTGTGATCTTTCGGGCAAAGATGCCAATTTAACGAGCTCTTCTCCCGTATCACCAACAGCATAACGCAAACTTATTGTTAGCCTTGCATGGTTATGTATATCTGTGCTTTCATCTAAGCACACTGAGTAACAGGCTGCCTTTTGTAAGTCAGTGGTGAGCTGCTGACCAATATTACTTGCCATCCGCAGGACTCAATCTTTAACAGTATTTCTGCTAAGTAGCATCCCAGCGAAGCGTTTTTTTTAATTTTATCCTTATTTGGAAGTCAGGAAAAAAAGAATTACTCCCAGACAACATGACCTGTTTGATTAAATACCCATTGGAGAGCGGTTTACCATGTTTTGCTAGGCAAATGTAATTTGAAAGCTGTCCGTTGTTAGATGGTTCGTTTTAGGCAGATAATTGAAAAAATCAACTGTCTGGTAATTATAATTTCTCAATTTTCCTTCAATAAGCATCTTCCGTTCAGCTTCATATAGCCCGGCCACAATCATCAATCTTGGTGTTAAAGTGCCATCTGACACTAGATGTGCGACACACAACACTTTCCCCGTGCATAAGGCATAATACTTTCCTATTGTGTTCAATAACTCCAAATCATTCTCTCCAGGTCTCTTGAAATGATCTTCCACTATCAATGTTTAATTTTACCTTTTTGGCTGGAGTCGTTTGAGAGGGTACAAGACCTGGAGTATAGAAAGGCACAACATTTAAAAATGAAGCATTAAATACAAATCGATCATATACTAAAAAGAGGTAGCATTATTAGCCAATAGTAAGAACTTGGATTTTCAGGAATCAACAATTTATTGCTGCAGATTCAAATATGAACAAGGCACAGCAGCCGTTTACCCGGGCATCTCCTTGCTAAATTTCTAACTTTAGATTTCATACGCTCCTTTTTGGTTTTATTGGGCTTAATTTTTCTGAGCGCATGTGAATAAGCTTGGTTTTCCTACTAAACTTTCGTGTTTTGCTATATTATCAAATTGCATGCTTTTCCTTTATTTTTGTACCTTCAATTTAAGATATTAAATTAGAATTATTCATAAGTTACCTCAAAAAGCTTAGATCTGAAGATTGGAATGTATTTAACAATGAACGTATTAAAACTCACCGGCAGTTTGCAATCACTTTGAATTCGTTTAGCAAACATTAGCTACTTCAACTCTGGCATATTCTTTGCCATGTAACAAGTAATAGGATTGACCCAAACAACTAAAACGTTATAAATTGGGTCAATAAATATGTATATCATTTCTATGGCGATATTTGAAAATCTTATATCTAAGCTTAGGCCCTATGGCAGTGGCATTATGCGATAAATAAGTAAGTGAAACTTTCAAGAACAGACTAAAGTACTTATTTAAATTACATAGTATTTTATTATGATTATTGATTAAGGAAGTAATATTTTAGTTGCGTGCTGGCTGTTGAAACTCTGCATGCCAACTGTGGCACGCGTGCCATACGGTGATGGTGAGTTATGACTTAGGTGGTAGTGCTTCGCGTCGCCGCATATACAGCATTAAGAGCACTCAGATAATCACTTTTCGCAAAGCACTCGAATCACCGTCAGATTCCGCAATGCCTTGCTTTGCATATCAGAAACTGATCACCTTGGATTATTTTCTCACTTTGAATGCTAATTAGGCTTGTCTTTCACACATTCTGTGCAAAAAATGGATTACATTGCTTAAACATTTAATGGAATATCATTATTTTGGGATATGTAAAGAAAACTTTGGACACGAAGGTACTTAAGTTTCATTTGTTTCAGACAAAACCATCAGCTATCTACGACCAGCCATTAAAATGGTATTTTTAATCGCAAAATGATTCGATAGATATTAGTGACTTTTATATTTTTTAAATTGCTTTTTTTGAATCACTACTTTTGATAATTCTATGCTTTCGAATAAACCAGTGTCCAGATGGATTTATGATACCTTGCAATTCACAATTATAAGGAGCACCGCTATCCAAGGTTTCCCGCTAACCAAGGGGCTCCTACATCATTAACCATATTTTTAAATTTAGTATCAAACACACCCTGTATGTTTGATATGAATGATCCGGAAGAACAAATGAGGTGCACCCCACTTCATGATCCACTGAATCAATGGAAAAAGTAAAACAATGCAAAAATGTTTGACAAGTTTACGTGATAACTTCTGATCAAATTCAACAGTTAATTTAGCAGCTTAGCATTCTCTGCTTCACTAAACTTGTGTAACTCAGAATGTTCTTTATGATGCTTACATTGTTCATTGAATCAAGTGAAGGTGCAAGATTCAGCAGATAGCACTGAACAACCTCTACTTATTTGGGAAAATCGCGAACCGTGTACGTAATGTAAATTATTTGGGGTTGCCATTAACCAACGGTTTAGATGGACTTGTAATATAAAGCACGCCATAGGAAAAGGCTGCGATATTGACAAATCACTTTTTATATTGCTTGGAAACTGCTCTAGACTGTCTCTCAACAAGACAAGAAGAGTTTACCTAGGCTTTAACCCCTTAACTGCCCCGGGCGTATATATACGCCTTGCTCAGCCGATGCGTTAACTGCCCCGGGCGTATATATACGATCTTCCGAAATGCTATCATTTGCTTTGCGCTGCTACCAGTAAAATTAATTTACTGATAGCGCAAAATTTGTATTTAACATTAAATTTTGTATTTTCATTTTTTTTAAGTAAGTAAATAGGTTTTAGACAGCAAAACTTGCACTTATTTCCTCCATAATACATCGCATAACTACGCCCGCCTGTGTAAAAAACGGTGGCACTGTGGAGTGAATCTTGTGCATTTTCCGCGGCAGTTAAGGGGTTAAAAGGATAATTCTATGCCATGCTTCTCTAGCCTGGACATCAGCCTCAAATGCGTACTTCCACATACTTTACGTAGTAAATAAGATTTTGTTAACTGTAATTGTTCATTACTGATTGGAAGCAAACTGATCCATGATGACTTGAAAATCGACTATATAGTGGGTGATATTACTAATTAAGCTCAGTGGATGACATTACTCATTAAGCTCTTCTTCAAAACTGGGCGTAGCTGTGTTCCTTCAAATGTTTTGGTTCTTAGTTACCCAAACTCATTCAAGAAGATAATATGGTTGTTCATTTGTTACGCATAGGGGGGATTAGGGACAACAATTAAGCAACTTGGCTTGGATTTCTCACTATCATTTGTTTTCTTGCGCAGCGTACTTAGGCCTCTCGTCGTCTTCCATCTGATAGACACACTTGTAGTCCAGAAGATAATGGCCTCCCCACGTTTCGTCAATTTCATGACCGTTCTTGGAGTTTCACCAGCTAGCTCGTCAAAGTTATGTGGCTCAAAGGCTTAATTTTCTTAGCTAGTTTATTGAAGCGCCCTCTAGCGTCACATAAGCAACTTCATAATTGGTAACCGTATTGGAACTGGTGAGAGATCTTCTACAGTGAGAGGCTGGGACCCCCCAATCTTTATTTTTTATTTATTTTTCCCTCCATCATCACATCTATTCAGCTTTACCAAGCGCACTCACTACATACACCTGGGAAACATTATTTATTGTAAATGAACACAGCTTCCTCTCCTTTTCACTACACTCTTGGATTCAATCGAATTTTAGGAAATTTTCTACTTCTTTTGCTTTTCTTTCCATAGCTCCTCCCTCTTTGTTTTTCTTCTCTCTATTACTTTTGGGCCATTTATTTTAATTTAATTTTGTCCCATTATTTCTTCCTGGGATTATTATTTGACAAATTATTTCTTCTTATTTTGTTCCATTATTCCTTCCTTCTTCATTATTTCTTCCTTCTTATTCTGTCCATTTTAAACTCTTATAAATGTACGAAGTGTCTTTTTTTCTCTCCTCTGAAATATGAAATTTTCCCTTTTCTTCGCACCTAAGCTTGATTTTTCACTCACCAGTGCAGAAAGACTTAGCGGGTGCAAAACAAGATATCTGTCTACTTTGGCTGTCTGTCTGTGAGACTCTGGGTAGGAAAATTAAAATGTTTCTTGAGAACCGCAGCCTGAGGCACGGAAAATCGAATAGAAATATGGCACTACTCTTCAATGTTCTATATTTATTCTATTTTCCACAACCGAATCACTGAAAAGTGTGCATCATCATGCTAATATTATCAGACATTTCATTCTTTAAATATTTTAGGGACCATTTAAATAAAAGACTTGTAAAGTTACAAATTTCAATAGTATACAAATTATGTGACCATATAAATGTATTTGGAGACAATATAAATGTAGCTGTTTTGAATGAACTAGGCATACAAGGTGTAGAATAATCTTAGAAAACATGATTTTTTTTTATCATAAATGTTACCTTTAACGTTTAGGAAACATGAATTTCAAATCTCCATTTATAGAAATGTTAAAATTGGAAACATTTTATATAAAGAAATTGAATTTTCCTGCTTTCAATCGTAATATTTCCCAGTCAAACTTACGATGATTTTGATCGTTTGTTTCGTCTGAAAAAAGAAAACAAAAACAAAAATGAAGTCAAGAAAATTACCGCAGCTTTTTTTCCTCATAACCGATATAATATAGTATTATAGAATAAGCGACTTTATTTATTTCACGTTTGCAGTAGAATAAGAAACAACTTATTAATTAAAGCTTTCTTTGGAAAGAATCTGAATAAAAACTAAAGTTTCAGGTTTTATTACTGAACGATGTCTCGGAACCAAAACAATCGTAGTCTGGAAGCGTACTTTAATTCATTCAGGTTTTAAAAAACAGGAATCACTTGTTTCTAAATTAACCGTTAAGGAGATATTTCGTCTTGCTTTTCGAAAAGCTCTTCAAGTTTTAAGTACTGTTACCGTATTTTTTCTTTTTAGCCCAAAGGGGCAGTTTGTGCAGAAGGGTTATTAATTTCGTTTTGCCATTTTGCGTTACTTCACTATAAAAGGCATTTCACTTTTCAAATTGTTGCCACCAAATATTAGAGCCCTGCATTATATTTAAAGAGAAATTAAACAAAGAAGAATCTGCATGAAAGTATGTAAGTTTCTCGTACTGTGAAAAAAACAACAGTACTTAAAAGACATCAAATTTTGAAAACGTAGTCCTCCACTCGGGTATGGGCATCTGGAAGCCCAAATTTGGAATTTGTTTATCTATTTCATATTTTGTAAAACTTTAACGAATTTTTGATTAACAAACTCAACGATTCCAAAGCGAGCAATGGCTACACTGTACGAGAAAAAAAAAAAAAAAAACATTTTTATCTCCAGCGCGAGAGACTGTGTATCGAAAATTCTAAAGATATGCTCTTTTTAAAGCATTTTGTTATATTGCTGTTAAACTGAATTTTATAGTTTAAATGCTAAGAACATGACATTTAATGAATAAAGATAGCGTACAAAACGTTAAAAAAAGGCCTTTAGGCGTAATATAAAATCTCAAAGCTTTCAGATTTTTTTTATTTAATTAATTTTAGTTATTCATTACTTCTTCTGCTAATTTTATTTTCTGAAAATCGAGAAGGGAAAATTATGTTAACTCAATTGATGAAACACGCAGTTACAATAAAAGCATAAGAAAAGAAAACAAGTCATTGATAAACTACTGTCAACTATCGCAATGTTATTTCTTTAAAAAGAACTTACATATGACGTTACAATATGTAATAAAATATCTTCATTTCTACTGCCCTTCAGTCTCTCCCGTTCTTATTGCTATCTCTGTTATTTCTAAGGCCTCAAATCATCTATAAATAATTAGAGAAGGTGAATGTGCAGCTGACTTAGCGAAATCGTAGACTGAATGTCAGTTCGTGTTTTCATCGCTGTGACTGATCGGTTCTTGTATCAGGCTATCATGAAGTTCATTTAGAAGGAAAAGGTTCGGTGTGACCTTCGCGCGTATTCTTCAAGGGATTTGTTTTGTTCGTAAGACGAAAACAATCACTACCTGGACAAATACATTTTAAAATTTAGGGAAATTCGTTCTTTGAAGGCATTGAGGAAAGAGAAAAACTACGCGAATAATTTTTAAATTTTGGGAACCTGGCGCTAAGTCGTTAGCGGGAAAATAGTATGTTAAACACGGCGATACATTTCGAAGCTGACAGCCACTAAAATGCATTCATATCCAAACTTGCATTGAAATTCATTTATTTCATGAAACCCGTTTATTAATAATAGAAAATCCTCTGATTTCTGTACAGTTTCGAAATTAAGATAGAATTCCATTAACAAAGGCTCAGTTTTTATGCAGTCTCTCTTTCTTGAGAATTTTCTCTGTTATTAACTAAAGGTTAAAATACTTTTTTTTGTCTCTGGCCGAAAAGGGATCTTAGTCCCGTATAATTTTTCAAACTGTTGTCAGCAAATATTATCGCCCTGTATTATAATCACAGAAACTGAATAATGAAGAATCTGCATCAGTGTATGTATGTTTTTCGCATTATGAAAAAATAACACTAGCTAGAGCCATCAACTTTTTTAAACAACGTAGTCCTCCACCCGAACATGGGTACCTAGAAGTCTGAAATTTTAATTTCAAATTTGTTTATCTATTTCACATTTTGGAAAACTTTAGTATTGGTCAACGAATTTTTGATTAACAAACTCAACGATTTCAAAGCAAGCAGTGGTAACACGGTACGGAATAAAACACTTTTATCTTTAACGAGTTAGACTATTTATCGGAATTACTAAAGATCCGCTGTTTTTAAATATTTTCTGATTTTGCTGTTGAATCGAATTTTATGTGGCGAAAGTGGAAAGAAGATGATATTTAATAAATAAAGTTATAAGGTATCTTCTCCCTCCTTCCAGCATGCCTTTGTGGTGCATCGGTAGCACACTTGGCGCGTATTCGAGAGGCCCAGGTTTGAGTTTCGGCGAGGGCATTGCATATTCTTCCCGTCTCCAGCATCAAAATAATATAATCAATCTTCAATGGCACCCGAACTAAAAAAAGTGGTGGACAATAACTAGTTACCACCAAGATTTGGAAATTGGTTCCTCTAATCCCCAGTCGCCCTTTAAAAGGGAGTATATAAGATAATTTCTCCCTGTTTTCGTGGTGTAACGGTAGCACACTAGGTGTGTATTCGACGGGTTCGGGTTCGAGTCACGGTGAGGGCGATGCTCATTTTTCATGTCTTTTGTTTCAGAAAAACCTAATGATTTTAAAAAGTAAACAAATTAAACGTTAATAATAAAAAGACAAGAAAAAGTTTTGTAGAGCTATCTTAGTAAGAAGACTGAATATTGATATGAAGAACTGAGAAAAGATGAAAAGTGTGTGCCAACACTTAATGGTACATCGAGAATTGTAAACGTGTACTGCTATGCTGCTTTTAAATTTTTTGTAATTTTGCTGTTGAATTGTATGTGGCGTAAGTGCGAAGAAAATGGTGCTTAATAATAAAGCTGAAAAGGAAAGAAAAAAGGTGTAACAGGAGATCTCAATGTAATAGCGGAGTGGTAAATTTCCAGTTCAGCGAGAGTACCTTAACAAACCCTTTTGGGCGACTGTTAACATCTAAAATCTTCCATTTTTTTTAAACTTTTTTATTTGTTTATTCAATTAGGCTTGCAAGAAAGCTTTATTTCTAAAGTTCAAATGAAAGTGCAGAAAAGTTCTGTTTATTTAAGAAAAAAAGAAATCTGTTAGAAGAAAAGCATCGTACACCTTTTTAATTCCAAGCAGACGGGATGCAGTTCTATTTCTCTTCGTTTGAAGTAATTCCAGCTATGTACGCCATGGCAAAGACAGTAAAAAAGAGGAGCTTATCCTGCTCTCCAGACTGGTTTGTTCTTGATTGCTTAAGAAGACAGAAACTCTCAGACTCCCATATCCGTAGATCCTAAAAAGAAAAGTACCTATGATATAAATATTTAATTCAGCTCACAAAAAATATTTTACAAAACTTCTAGAAAACTGGAAGGATCTTCAACACTACACTGCAGTCCACTTTATACTCCGGATCAACGTAACTGTGGAAAGAAAAAATATGCATGATAAATATACATGATGATAGCGAAGAAGGGATGACATCGAGTATCCCTCCGAGATTGAAAACCAAAAACTAAAAAAGTTATGCTTCAACAAAATAGATATTTTAGACCTTCATAGTTTTTCTACCCCAAATCTTTATTCTAAGAAAAACTGAGAGGCGTTTTCATCCCTCCTTTTTTTTTATTTTTGAGGTTCTACAAAAATTTGATTCTTTTAAGCGAACGAGTAGTAAATTATATTACTGACCTTTTGGGCTGCTTGTGTTATTAAATTACTTCCGCAACGCTTACTATTCCATTTATCTTTCAGCTAAAGTGACCACGTCTCGTAGAAGATTTGAAAAGATTGTCCAGTGGAAAGTCTCTGACAAGAACTTCAATTTGTGCTCGGAAGTAAAAAGTAAATAAAGAGAACAGGAGATGCTGAGTGCTTTTCTGCCTTTTGGGGGAGGGAAAAAAAATACGCAACGATGCTCCGAAGAAAAAAATGTAGCTCTCAAATTCCTACAACTGAGCGAGAACGTGTGCAGTGGATTGAAAAGGTACTGAAATTGAAATCTAAAGACCATCCTTATTTGCAACAGGTTTGTTGCAAATAAGTTCTAAAGTTCCAGTTCTCCACCACAATAAAAAATACAATTTTTCCCAAACAGTTCAAAAATAAGTTTATTATTCGTCGAATATTGAATACAGAACTAGATTCCATGAATTTTAATTACCCCCGATTCATGTTCAAGTACGTAATAATACTAGTATGCAAAATATTCGAAAAACGTTTTCTCAGATCCCATTTGTAAGATTTTGTATTTCTAAACTGTAAGATGTAATTTTCTTAGCTATCATGCGATATGTCTAGATCTGAAATTTCAGCCTAGCGGATTCTCGTACAGGGCGTGAAGATTAATTAATACGACAGGGTACAACAGGGAAAGGCTCTTGTTGTTGTTGTTGCTTATGCTCACTTGTCCGATGTATAAGTCAGCCCAAGCCCACGGAATTCCTCGTGGCAAGGAGCGCAAGATTACCCCTGTCGTTGGCAACAGCCTTGAACACCTAACAGGTGACAGTACGATTTTGCTCGATTCCGCCCCCAATTTTAATGGCGAGCACCCCGGGGGAGACGAATTAGTGGGCCTCTCACCCCTCTCCCCTTCCACTAAACCACACGAGAGGACTTTCGGCTTACCGTATATTTAAAGTGCCGCCACGCCGCACCGACACTATACAAACATCCATACTTTCCCCGGGATTCGAATCCGGGCCCTTCGGCTCGGCAGTCAGCGACGCTAACCATTATACCGGTAGGGCGACAGGGAAAAGTGTGTAGAAAGCCCTAACAGAAAGGCGCGGACTTCATGTTTACAAACGCACCGACTACTTACGGCGAGAACTTCAAGATAATCTAATGCAATAAATTCAAAAAGTAAGTAGTGCTAGACTACACAATTTAATTTAATCTAACAGGGTGACTGAGCAACCTACCCCGGCAAAAGACTAACTGAACGGCTAGAATGCGTAGCCGCTGCTAAGATTAACAGATGGAGGACAAAATAGTAAACGTGCGCTACACTAGTGAAATCACGCTCTCTAACCTTCACCTGCTTAAATACTCTCATTCAACTACTTAATTGGCATCCTGGCCAGGAAATGCGAGGAGAAATAAGAGACTTCAGAAAAGATGCCAAAATGAAAATAACTGATAAAAGTGAAGCAAAAACCTGCGATACGCGTAGATTTTCAGCGTAGAAACTCTGCCGATTTCGAGCGCGAATAAAGTCCCTCTTTATCAGGAGCAAAGAAATCTGCAATTGAAAAACAAAGTTACGAGTACATTTATACACTAAGGAAATCGAGAGATTTGAGAGAGAAGGGCCGCTGTTACCAGAAATAATAACGAAAATTAAAGTTCGTGACTTGGTTTTCAATTGCAGATTTCTTAGCGCTCCTGATGAAGAGGGGCTTTGTTCGCCCTCGAAATCGACAGAGCTTCTATGCTAAAAATCTACGCCTATCACAGGTTGCTGCTTCACTTTTAGAAGTCATTTGAGGCGCGTTTCTCTTCTGCCTTAAAATAACTAATTAATGAACTAAGGGGAACTCCACAAAATACTGGTGCTAGACTTCCACTTCCGATTACAAAATTTCTTATATCATTGTAGTTGGATAGGATATGGTGAAAACAAATTCTAAATTTTTATAATGGGGACCCCTAAAATGGCCGAAAGGTTAAAATAATTGTACACTGGTAGTTCGATCCGGATCAAGTCCCCTTTATTCATGACAGTTGGAATCTAATCTGCTGATTTCTTTTTCCTAAAATGAGGTATCTCCTCAGAGGTCATTATTTTAATAGAAATGAAGAATTTAAGAAAACCGTGACCATGGTCTTTAAAAGATCGCTGCAAAAGATGAGCTTCGAGAAGAAATCAAGAAGCTTCATGAACATGTAGATCATTGTACAGACTCACAAAGATTATGTATTCAAGGCTAGGAAACAGGGACGTTGTTTTCTTTATCCTTCTAATATTCTACCAGATTAGTTCTAAAATTTTGCATATCGGTTAAACTAAGAAAGCTTTAATATTTAGCATTTAGGAACACGATTTCTATGTTGTTAAAACAGCACAAATAAATTTTAATAGCTAACCATAAATCACAATTTCAACTTTAGATTATACAAAAAGGTTTTACTTGGTAAATTAATTTTTCTTGAAAACTTCCACAATTTCTTTCAGTTAATAGTATTATTATCAATTCAGTTCTTTTTCACAGCCTTTTAAACTGTGATATTTCTCCTCCGAATTTTTTCTTTTGGATTTCTTTTTTGCTCAATGGAAGGCATTATATTCGTCTTTGACGCCAACTATTTCCTCCACTCCGCCGCCCAGCCGGTAGAGTGGTTAGTGCCCCTAACTGCCGTAGCGATATGCCCGGGTTCGAATCCCGGAAAAGGCATGATTGTAACTGTGTGTCCCTTCCTAGAAGGCAACGGTGACCACCTGTTAGGTGCTACCATAATGAAATGGCCATCACTTCTGGCCACTTGTAGTGGCGCAAGGCTATAATGGCTATTAAATAAACTCCCCGGGTTATTTCAAGAGATTTATGCACATGAGTTTAGCTTATTTGCTTGAAGGGGAGTGTTCCGCTTTCTGTGTAACTTATATTTTAGCTACTTCTCGTTATTTTCAACGCTTTTAGTTGATTAGTACATGAACTTCGGTTCTGTACTGTAAAACGACCTAGCGTGTTAAGAATCTGCTTCCAACGGATCTAGTTGCCCTGTTGAACTTAACTGCTGTTTTGCTGAATTTTACTGCTTTTAACTACCTCTTTTTATCGTGTTTCTTAAGATTTCGATTCCATAATTTTTTTCGAGACCTTAATCGCTAAAGCGTATCCAAGAAAAGTGATGCTTTCCCTTTGTTTTAACGCAAGATCCTTAAAAGAAGCGAACCAAAATTTGAGGAGTTTGTTCGTTATGGTTATTTGAAGAAGGCAAATCACACTAGGGCTATCTGACTAAGGCCGCCTTCGTGGAGAGCTTTCGAAGGGAAACTTGGACGTATTCACGTTACACATAGAAAAAAAACTGCGAAAAGCAATCATACACACAACCCATTCGCCTGGATTCCAACTACCATTAAACTAGATTCGAACTACCAATAACTGGCCCCTAGTTACTGGTACGGCTTATGGAAGTATTTCACAAGCTAATTAGTAGAAAACAGAAATGCACATATGCATTTAAATTACGGAAGACTATATTACATACTGAAAGTACCATTTCTGTAGTCATTCTTCTAAAAGTAGCCATACACTTCTCCATTTTTTTTTAAAAATCATTTTCATGAATACATAAAGTAAAAGTGACACAAAATAAATTTAATTTATAACTACTCTGAGAAATTATATATTTTATACTTTTATATACTGGGATCGGACGAAAATATTTCTAAATTGTCGCCAAGTTTGGCAGTTTATAGCGATTTCTCCTCAAACTTGGCGACAAAAATTAGTCGCGAAAACCATCGCCAGCTTGGCACTATCTCGTCAATTTAGCGAGATAGCCATTTACCTCAATATTAAATGGAGTTGCCATTGTAATATTATTTTTCTTTCGGAGTTTCGTAATCTCGAGTCACGTTACATTATACAAGAGATACTACAATTTACATATTATATCACTAAAATTACTTGCATATATACTAAATTTGTAACAGTGTAAATAGTATATGAATATTCTTAGTGAAAACCTGAAAGCCTCTCCACGAAAACTTGAAAATGCAAAATGCATTCAAGTTCTTTCAGTATTTGATCCTAAATATACAGCCGTAAATGTTCGCCTGTGTTTATTATATAATTGTCTTTCATATTCTTTGGACTTCAATCCTATTAAATATATATGGAGTAAGTTGGAGAAAAGAATCAGGAAACATAGCATTTCTTCGAAATCTCTAACAAACGCTATTATTACGGAAGAATGGAACAAAATTTAACGGTCTTAGATGAAAGAATTGCTTAAATTCATGCCAGAGCGAATGAAAAGAATCTTGGTTAAAATATATCCAACAAAGTATTTAATGTCTCATTAGTTTCATCTGTTCATTAAATATAAACTGTTTGTTCAAAGAGTCCGAATACTTATGTGAGTTCAGTTTCAGAACTTTCTGAATAGATTATTTTTTCTACCAAAATCGTTTTGAGTAACATTTTTCAAGACAAACAGGTTTTAAAAACGACGATCAATAGTAAAAGAAAAACATACGTGAAAGATATATGAGATGATACATGGAGGAAGTCATTTCACTAATATTTAGTAACTGGTATTTGCAAAGAAAATTGAAAAACATAAATGTCCGAAAACAACGGGCGACACTGTAATTCTATAAATATAAATTTTAGTCACAAATTCGCCTAATAATCTTTGACAAGCATTATCGATATAAGATTATTATAAATTCCTAAGTGTCAATATAAAATGCCAGTATAAGATTAAAAACTGAATTTCTTGATTTTCATAGTATTGAGTCTCTTAATTGAAAAATAATTCCATCACTAACATTTCAGTGTGTTAATTTTTGGCTTGCTTTATTAAATATGATTTCTAAGCGTGTGTTAAGATAGAATAACATGATGAACAAATATTATTCTAGAAGAGTCAAATAACAAAAATCAGCGTTATATTTGCAAATTTTTACACTTTTTGCTGTAAAAATTTGCAAATAAAGTGAACCAATTCTATAATATATCTGTCTTTGAACGGTGAGAGTTGGTGAAAATCCGAGCATTCTTATCTCTTTGTCTACTCCAAAAGATGTCATTTGGAAGCAAGCGTTGTACCTCCTGATTTTACTTAAAAAACACTTTGATTCATCTGTATCATATACGAGTTTTCAGCGGCTCTTCTGGTTCACCAAGTAAAGTAAGCGAAACTTTCACCATTGGAACAGCACATTCCTGCAGTTACATTCTTCCATTTAAAGCATCTCAAAACTGGCATTTTTTACTCATTGAATCCATAACAATTAATGGATGATTATGGTAATTACTTGAAAGATCGTATTGAAGTCCAGAGTCATTAAATACGGACCAAATGTTATGCGTGAAATTTCGCCGGTGTTCGGTTTGCATTTTCTGCATGAACGATTCTTCTCGCCTGCAACTGTTCTAGAGTATCTCTCTAAAATAACTACCTGTTGTTGAGCTTATTCTTCTAAGCGAATCTGTGTTTGAAGAGGCGTTTCAATAGCTCTCAAAGCAGTTGACATTCAGCTTGTTCTTTCAAGCGCATCTGCGTTTGGAGAGGTGCTTCTGCAGCTCTGAAACCAGCTTTGCGTTCAGCTTTTTCTTCTAAACGAATTTGTGCTTGAAGAGGCGTTTCAGCAGCTCTTAGAGCAGTTTGTCGTTCAGCTTGTTCTTCCAAGCGCATCTGCGTTTGAAGGGGCATTTCAAACAAGCGCCTGGCCCCAGCCACCACCCCAAGCTCTTATTGGACACGACTTGTGATGTCATATAGTGACGAAATGAATTCCTCGCGGCATTTTTGCCCTCCAAAAACTTGAGCTCCAGCTCCACAAATTCACATTTATACATAACCAAGACCAAAGCAGTATAAGTTCACCTAACGTAAACGAAACAGATAATGAAATCTCTTCAACCTGACGTTATAAACGGCAACCAATAAGAACAGGGGTGGTGGCTGGTGCCAGGCACTTGTGCATTTCAGCGGCTCTCAAAGTAGCTTGGCGTTCAAGTTGTTCTGTCAAGCGGAGTTGCGTTTGGAGAGGCGTCTGAGCTGCTCTCATAGAAGCTTGACGGGAAGTTTGGGCCTCTAATTTTCCTTGTCTTTGAGAAGTTGTTTCATCAGTTCTCAAAACAGATTGTCGCCTTGCTTGTTCTTGTCTTCTTAATTGTGCTTGTGCGGAAAATTCTTGGGATCGAGCAATTTTTGTTATCCTGGCTCAAGAGGAATTCCTGGAGATGTTAGATTTACGTTTGCGAGGCATTTCGAAAACGGAAAAAAAAAACTGAAAAAAAGGCAATAAATAAATAAACAAAATAAGATATCTAGCTTTTACACGCTGCTTCGCTCGCTTTGATGTCCTTAAATAAGTTTCCACTCTGCGTGAATTTAAAAAATACACTCCGCGTAAAATTTCAGTAAATACTGCCCTTCTGCAATACCTATAGGCCGCGGATATTTTGTATTTACGCGGAGTGTATCGCCGCGAAATCTAGTAAAACTGCTACGTATATTTCCTAATGACTGAAAAATGTTTATGAAAGAAGAGCCAAAAGCCAGAAATCCTGAAAGATTTTGGGTGATAAATTAAACTAAAGAAATAAAAATTAATAAACGCTTTAATAAAATGCTTAATTAATAAATGTTACGCTTTCACGCTTTAATTACTTAACAGATCATCATGAAATTTTCAAGAAATATTTTTGATATATTATAAAAAGTTTAAAGTGTTTGTGTGGTTTAAGCCACGCACCTGCGCGCGCAGACAAACTTTTACATCATTTAACTTATCGTTATGAAACTTTCAACATTTAATGTTTATACAAAGACAATCATTTTAAACTATAAAATCTATTACATAGTTTAAGTTTCAACAGATAAGTTCCATTTTATAGCCTATAACCTTTTCTAATATATCAAAAATATTTCTTGAAAGTTTTATGATGATCGGTTAAGCCATTAAGGCGTGAAAGCGTAACAAACAAACAAACACACAAACAATTCGCATTTATAATATTAGTTAGGATTATTTTCATTTTCAGCATTCATATGCTATTTACCTTTCGTATGCACCATGGATATTCCTAATTTTTGTGTCCGTCGTATGTTTGAATTGGTTGTAATTACATTGTTTGGCTAAATTTTAAATACTCTTTTTCTACTGATTTTCTTTATGTCTGTGTTGCGAAATTTCGCAAGAGGAAGAGAAATTTGGAAGTTAATAGGTATCCGATAAATTCAGGAAACTATTTCTTACTCGATTTAAATAACGAGAAGTGCAACTTGTGCTACATAGAATTAAATTAAATCGTGGTGTAATAAGTTTTGGCTAAATGCGAATTAAAATCAATAAGGCGATTAAAGAACTCTTGAGGCACATTTTGTTCAATAAGTTTGAGTAATTGAAGAATTTCGGAGCTTTCAGATTTGTGTTTAAACATACTTCTATGGCTTCACTTTCTCCATCGTCGAAGTGTAACGTATTTTCTCCGTACTTGGTGTGTATTTTCATGGTGTAATTGGAAGGACGTCTGTCTAGCAGTTGGGAGGTGCTGTGTTCGAATCCCGATGAAGGCTTTGCTCGTCTTTCATGCTTCCTGTTCTGATAAATATCTAATGACTCTACAAAAGCAAGGAAACCGGCAGAAATATTCAGAACTTGTTGAAGATAAACCTAAGCTGACGGAATTAACTTCAATGATACTGCGTCGCATAAAATCCCACAGCCCTTTCTTTAAATTGCGGTTAAATTTGAGGAATATTTAATTTGAAAAAAAAAAGATTAATAATGGTATTTGGAATTTTAGTGTTGTCTTTCAACTTAGATAACTGCATATCTCTTAAAACTTAATCTGGAATAAATGTAACTTATTCTTAAAATAAATCACATTTCAAACAGAGATACAACTTATATAAATTAATTGTTTCACAACAAAGCGCCTCGCCGAGAAGTTTTATCTTGTTTAATGTTAATATTACATCAGATAATAATGAAAATTCATTGCCTGAAATATTTATATGAGATTTTATTTTTATTAGACAATTTCTAGTACAATTTTGGATCAGTTTTTAATCGAAAAAAATTTCAATGTAATATCTTAACTCATACAGCGAATCTTAGTGTCTAGTATGACGAAAGTCCTTTATTAGATTCTTCTTTCTTAAAGTTTTATTTTATATCCTTTTTTTGCTCAAGATTTACGGAAAGTTACAGTCTTATTCTCCATCTACATCATTGCAGCAACACCTTCGTTAGTTAGGAACACTGATTCGCCTCTGTAGTTTCTCATTTATTTTCATCATTGGTGGAAGATCCTTTGTTTGTGACCTCACAGTCACAGAAAATAGACCACTTACAAGAGTTTTTGAAAGCCTAAAAAATGTGAAATAGCTATCGTGGGCTATAAGACGACCTATGTGTTTCACATATTCCGTTTAGTTTAGTAATTACTGTTTCAACTAAATTCAATTTTTTATCCTTACTGTCAGAAGTTTCCTTTCCACAATAAATTTCAAATTTCTGAATATATCCAGTCTTAGAGTCTGTTAAACACCACATCTTGTACCCTTTTTTCATGAGCTTCATTGATATACGTATATTGCTTCAATGAAGTTCTCTCTTTGAAAACTATCATACATTCATTTATTGATAAGGTTGATGAAGGTGCGTGGGCTTTAGCTATGGAAACATTGAGTTGTGAGAAAATTAGTCTGACCTTATGGAGTTTATCATGCTCAGGTTTCCTATGTGATGGATTTGTGCCGTTATCATTTATATTAAAAATCTCAATCTAAGAAGAGGCAATGCTGTCGAAGAAATCTACTTTATTACTCCATTCTTCATTCATTTCATCATCGCTCTCAGAAGAATTGTCGTCATCAGGTTCAAGAAGCAATGATCCATCAGCGGACGAGAGTTCGTCAGTTGTCAAAACATTATTTCCAGAACTTGTGCTAGAGTTATCTAAATTTTCTAGCTATTGTAATTCTGAAACTTCGTTATCATCAGCTTCTACTTCAGAATCATCTGGGTCACTAAGAAGGCTACACAGCATATCCAAAGCAGCTGATGTGGATAAACACTTCTCCTTGCTCATCTGAAAATTATGAGAAATTTATAGTGTTAAATTTGCCACACTGTCAAAAAGGAGCTTCTTTAGAAAACGTTGTTTTGTCACTAAGATCATTCAAATTAATTCATTTCTGAAAATTTGCATGAATAGTACTGCCATAGGCAGCTGCTTTAACAAATAGTAAGCAAATAGTACTGCCATAGGCAAATAGTATAAGCAAACAGTACTGCCATAAGCATATGCTTAAATCAGGACTTGCAGCTAGTAGCATTACTTATTATTTACTAAGAGACAGTTACTGGTACAAAACATGCAAAATGTAAGAAATAAGTAAACATTATTACAATAAAAACAATCTTTTCTTTATTTTTTATATAAATATATTACTTTTGAAACTAAACATTCTACATATTTTCCATATGTACAAATTGCACGTGACTTTTATATATGACGCAATAGCATTTTCACATTTCACTATTATTTATTATTTAAATTAGATAGTTATTAGAACAAAATGTGGAGACATGCAAGAAATAAGTAAATATAGTTAATCAAAATATTAGATAGTTACTTGCCCAAAATATGCAGAAATATACAAAATTAGAAAGTGTTATTACAATAAAAACAGTGGTTTACTTACATTTACAGTAGAATCGTTAAGCAGTATAAATGTCATATCAAAACAGGTGTCAGAGCAGAAGATTTCTCCTGCAACACTTTCGAACTTTAAAAACAAATGTACTAATTCTACTTCAATCGATTGAACATAGATGGCAGCACAAAACTGAAGTGAGAAT
Source organism: Stegodyphus mimosarum (assembly GCA_000611955.2). Lineage (NCBI taxonomy): Eukaryota > Metazoa > Arthropoda > Arachnida > Araneae > Eresidae > Stegodyphus > Stegodyphus mimosarum. The sequence continues at coordinate 119,918 of KK115291.1, read as the reverse complement.
TAATGTTCCCAACGCTGTGATGGCAAGGCCAACATACCATTACAGTGGATTCTTTTTTTGTGTTTGTAGCGCTTCTTGCAGGTGATTTCGTATAATCATGCACCCACGAAAGGGTTATGAAAGGAAAGTTATTTATTCTGTACCCTAGCTTCGACGCCTAGAGTGGTTCCTTTGTTTTCAGATACTTGTGTTTTTCGGTTTTATTTGCAAATTTCAGTTAAACAGCGAAATTACCTTTTTATTTCACGTATAGTTTTGACCATCTTTTTTAAAGACCGCTTATTTTGAAAAACGTTATACAAAAGGATTTTGATTTAAAAAAACTATAAGAAATTATTCAAAAAGTTATGAAAATTAAGGCCTCAGATACTTTGATCAAATAACGGGACTTCATTGGATATCATTCAGTTAAAATTATACTTGTCATGTTCTGTGTCATGGATCCAACTTATATTTTGGTCTACGTTTGGTTAGAATTTTCCATATTTTCTCATTCCTTCGTAAAGCCTACTTTTAGAACAGCTTTCAATTAAATGTCTATACCTTATTCTCATCTTCAAGTCAGTCAGCTGTATAATAACCACAAAAAAAAAAAATATTAAAGGCTGTATGTTTAGGATCGTTATCCTGATAGAACTTCAGTGCATTCTGCATGCCAAGTTTTCTTGCAAAAGACTTTCAAGTTTTCATTAAGAATACTTATATATTTATACTGATCCATATTACTTTCATAAAAATAAATTTCCCGTCTCAGAGGCAGCGAAACATTCTCCGACAGAGTTTTCGGATTCAATTCTCCATTCTGCTTTCAACAAACAGCAATTCGTCCATAGGATTAAAATATAGTCCCTCTGTCCCAAATTAGTTGCTGCATTTGAATACTTTTGCACTGATTATTGATACTGATGATTTTATGATTTCGTTTGAACATTTTTCAGAAATTTCAGGGAGCTATGTTATCAGTCAACAACATTTACTTACCAAGCATTCCCTCCTTCCTTTCGTAAATCAGTACCAAATTCGTTTCAAAAATCCAGGGTTCGCACACCCATAAGCCACGTCCCATTTTGTAAGGACTTAGCTCTTTTTGAATAAATTATTTTAGTACAAAAATACTTTGATGACATTTATTTTGTAACAAGTGGTGCTTAAAATGGAAATAAAATAATACATTAGAAAAAAAACTGAAGTTTCAATATTTAGTACAAGATCTATGCAAACGAGTGTCTGAAAACAAATGTGAGCCACCTTATGTCCTTGGCTTTCAATGAACAGGACCATTCTACTAATGGGTGTGAAATAGTTTATTGAATCTGATTATCACACTTTCCACGTAAAGAGAGATACACTAAATTCAAGTAAAGGCTCAAGCGAGTCGTGATTTTGAAATGTTTGAGAAACGTCTGCCAGCGCTTTAACAAACATAACTCCAACATTTCTTCGGGAGCACTTGCAACGTAACTCATACGCATTTAAATCTGGATACACCGTCGAAATTCAAAAAGTTTAAGAATTACAAGTAAAGTATTCAAAGGAATTCCTTTAATTGTATTTTTATAGTTCTGATATTTGCTCCCGCAACATGCTTTTAGGGGCAACAGCTTGATTGTAAAATTTCAAAAATTGGGATTCAGGTAACTTTTATTTTTTCGTATTTCTTAAAAATACACACACAAAAAAAAGTATATTTTTCTTAAAGACATTTCAAGAGAATTTTTAAGAACGTTTTATACGGTTATCAAAAATATTTCTCGAAAGCCTTTAAAAGCAACACTTTTATCAAAGTCTTAAAGTTTTTAAAAAGTCTGGAAGGTTTCAGATTTTAAATTACGGCCAAAGAGGCGTTTTTTTAACATTTTGTGTATTACCTTTATTTATTAAACATCATGTACTTCGCACATAAACCATAAAATTCAGTTCAAAAGCAATATCGGAAAATAATTTTTAAATGAGCAGAGCCTTCGAATTTACGGTACACAGTTTCACGCGCTGGAAATAAAAATGTTTTTTCTGTACAACGTTGCCATTGCTCGCTTTGAAATCCTTGAGTTTGTTAATAAAAAATTCGCTAAAGTTTTACAAAATATGAAATCGATAATAGAACAAATTCCAAATTTTGGCTTCCAGATGCCCATATTCGGGTGGAAACGTTCAATATACAAAATTTGATGGCTCTAGGTACCGTTGTTTTATCACAACGCGAGAAACATATATACATTTATGTAGATTCTTCATTATTTAATTTCTTTAAATATAATACAGGGCGATAATATTTGGTGGCAAAAATTTGAAAAGTGGAACACCGCTTTTAGTAAATCAACGCAAACTGCCAAAACGAAATTAATAATCCTTCTGGGCAAATTACCCCTTTGAACTAAAAACAAATTTCAATAAAAATGTATTACACATAAAAAAATTACAATGAAATACGCACTATCCCTTAATACAAATACTAATTATCCTAATAAATAAATTAACCATCCTCCCGTTGCTTTCTCTCGACAAACATCAAATATCCAAGATAAAATTTAAATTAAAAAAATGCACAGAATTTTCGTCCTCGTTTTTCCGAGTGGCAACAGTGCCGATATTAGCAACAATGGCAACAATGATATATCAGCTACAATGGCTAACGAGAGAGGATTATCGATTTGATGCGATTTCATCAAAAAACAAATAATTAAAAAAAAAAAATCTTGTTCGAATTTTAAAAAAATCGCTTCAAGGTGCCCTACCTCTTGTCTAGATGCACCTATGTACCAAATTTCGTAGCCCTGTGTCTATTAGTTTACTAGCAGCACGAACGAAAGACACACACACAGACAGACTCTTCCTTTTACATGTATAGATTTCAAAAATAATAACTGCAAGTGACTTTTGTTTCATTTTGTTCATATTTTTAAAAAATTACGGAAAGCGGGTATATTTTGGGGGACCTTGTTTCCAAGTACTTTTCAGAAGGAATTTTTTTACGTTTTTTACGGTATTCAAAATTATTCGCAGCATGCTTCCAAGAACAACAGCTTCTCCGTTGCCTAACGTCGTTCATTACGACACGTTAGCTCCTTACTATGGCCATAGTACATATTGTATATAATTGTAAATAGTATAAGACTATGGCCCTTTTTGTTTCTAACTTTGTATTTGATTTGATTTGTATTTGGTATTTGACAGTATTTGATTTGTTTCAAGTTACTTATTGTAATTATTGTTTATGTTGTTTTTAATGTAATGTTTATTATTTCATTTTTTGCCCTAGTTTTAAGTTTGGCTTCCTGTCCAGGGACTGTACTGCACGTCCTGTTACGGGCAATTTGAAATACTTACTTTTACATGTAATTTAAATGACGTCGAAAGTATATGTTTTTATATCTTATTTTCTAGGTCATTTTAAAAGACTTTTCTTTTAAGCATGTTTATATACAGTTTTCAAATTCCTTCCTAACATGGTCGTAGCAGTGACAACTTTATGGTAAGATTTTAAAAATAATAATTGCAAAAGATTTTTTTCCATATTTTATAAGGAATACAAAAAACAGATATGTCATTTCAAGGACATTTCAGGGGAATTTATTTTTAAGTATGTTTTCGACAATTTTCAGATACATTCCCACAGCATATTTATTGAGTAACAACTTCATTGTAAGATTTCAAAAATAAATGACTTTCGTTATTTTTTAAGAACACGGGAAACAGATATATCTTTTTAGGAACTTACTCTCAAGGATATTCGTGCAGATAGAAATTACTTTGATACTAGTAACGAACACTTGCTGTAAAAATATATTTATTATTTACATTAACGATTTGCTGCGTTCTATAACTCCATTATATTTGTCACTGACGTAACTTTTTTCCTTTTATTTTCTGATTGATGAACAGGCAGACAGAACTTCAATTGATGATTAAAATGGAATACTCCACATTGAAAACACCAATTTAGTCAAAACATAAACCGGAATAGGAATAAACTTCGAAAAACAACGCGTTCGTTCTCTCTCACAAAATAAATCTTTCTGATACAATCCATTTTTCTTAATGGGATTTTTAGTCCTAAATTACATTATCATAATACAAAAACTCATATCTCATTCAACAGAAAATCTTGCAACAAAATTTATGGAATATGTGATTGCATTGGAAGACTGAAATCAATACTTCAATTTCAGTAATTTCCATTGTTGATCCTATTCCTTATTTGAGAATGTGGGCTAAGACTCAATTTCTGCCATATTTTGGTTTCCAAAAATGACCAGCGTAAAAGGAAGCAGTGTCAACTGAAGCAAAAATACAGCAGAACTTCAGATTATCTTAGTTTCAGAATCAGATTATCTTAGTTCAGAACTTCAGATTATCTTAGTTTAGATTATCTTAGATCCAGTTATTCCAATCGAATTCTTTTTAAGCGAAGTGATTCAAGCTTGTTATTAATTTATTTAAGGTTTTTAAATTTTCTTTCATTGATTTAAAAAACAGGAAAATGTAACAGAATAGGATATATATCATTAAGAAGCTTTCAAACAAATTTAAATGAATGTGTACAACTTGTATATTGGTCTATAACGTTCACCATATATACAGGCTGTAAACATTAATGAAAAAGCAGTTATGTACTGTATATATTTCTGTGATTAAAAAGGTGTACGGAATAGCAACAAGTTATATTTCATTTTCTTTTACCGCTTGCGAAGAAACTGGATTTCAGTGATTAATTTTTTTCACTTTGATGATTTCTCAAACTGGCGAAAGTAATTAAATGAAAAAAATGTATACTCTGCAAAAACATTTCTTCTACAGAAACGTCTTAAACGTTGCAATAAGCTCTTGAGGACAACCTTCTATCAAAAGCAAGAATTTTTTAATAGTAAAAGATATTTCAGGAAAGCACAGAATGCTTAGTCAAAGGTTTGGCGCTCAGAGATATTATTCCCTCTGACCGGCCAGGGTTTTAGCTCAGAAAGCACAAATTTCCCAAAACTTCTATAAGAAAAAAATATTTTCTTGATTTTAATGTAAAAATTCTCCTGGTATTTTATATTTGGATTTGTGTACTTTTAATATATTGCCTAAATTTCTTTAACATATTGTTGCGTTATACGGGTTCGTGGATTTGAGAGTATCCGATGAAAACACGATGCAGAACAATAAAAAGCACAATTTATTTACAAGAATCACTATTTACAGCACAGTTCCAAAATCACCTTTAAAAGCGTCGAAAATCTACAATAAATACGCTGAAACAATCAGCAACACAGCTTCAGGCTGTAACTGTAAAGGTAGCTTCACGGCAACACTAAACTTATAATAAACACCGTGGAACAATCACCAATACACTGTCAAGCTATACTGTAAAGATAGCTTCACGGCAAAGCACTATCTCAATCGCTTTCCGTTCACAAAACTCTCGCGTAGCTTAGCACTCACAGTAAGCAGCCATTCTCGCGTAGCTTAGCACTCACAGTAAGCAGCCATTCTCACAATAATCACAACTAATCACACTCTGCCAGCTCTCAGAAACGAAGGGGTTTATACAGCTTTTCTTTAGGTTCCACACGTTTCGAGAAATATCTCGACAGGAAGTTATTCTAGAAGCTTCCCGATTGGACCATGGGATATCACCGATTTGGTCGCCAAATGGGCGATAAAGTCGCCAATCTGGCAACCCTCCCATACAGTATTTTATGGCAATCCTAGTGCTATGCCGGAAAGCTTACAGGCGCAACCGCCGAATTTTTCGGCACGTGTATATACGTTCTTATAGATATCAATACATACGTTCTTATATCACAAAAAGATACATACGTTCTTATAGATATCACAAAAATCTAGGCCGTACCGGTTAGAGGGCTAAGCAAGTTAATTATATCATTTGGATCATTCAGTCATATCTTGCTATATGAAAAAATAGAAGATGATTTTTATAGAAGATCATATCCTCCCCATTTAATTAATTTAATCGATCACCTGCAATGAAATCCAGGTACAAAACTGTTAAGAGCAAATTTGAGTTTAATCCTCAACAGCTCCTGATTGGATTCGTTTCGCATGTGACCAAATTCACAGTTTCCCTAAAATTAAAGCTAAACCTCCAGTAGTGGATCTACTGACTACAAGAGGGCACCACATCTCGGCAGAGTCCTTTCCATCTTCAGTGGACTTTTTTCTGTCACTGAGAGAAACGTGTCTCAATCTTTCCCCCACTTTAACGTTTACTTGTTTCGAGACCAAAGAGGAAATTTTTATCGCAAGGCTCACGATGGGATTACCTTAGGTTGCTGGGAAGTGCTGCCTAGCACAGCAAAAAACCCAGTGTAACCACCTATGTATCAACGTACCAAAGACGGTTAAGCAAGTTATTTATATCATTTGGATTCTGTCAAACAAATCTCAAACATCGCTTAAGCCTGAGGTGTTTCGCTTCTCGAATTCTTCCAAAAGCTTTGAATTTTTTAAACAAAATGATGTGTTTATGTGGTCCAAAAATTATTTTCTCAAAGTGGTTTGGTTCATTTAATTACAGTAAAGAAATCTAGGGCTATTTGCGTGAGGGATGCCTTCGTGATAGACTTTCTGAGGGAAACTGACTCGCATACACATTGCATATGGGGAAAACCATGAAAGCTTGCGACCAGCCCATCCGCCATATTCGAGCTATCAGTGCTCAGCGACTTTACCGCTGGGCCAGTGATGGGCATTTTCTAAAGTTGCAGCTTTCCTAAAACGCATTATTTCTGGTATTAAAATATGAATGTAAGCTTTTGCATAGAAACAGCCCATCAATCAAGAGAACAACGCTCGGAAAAGGAAGCAAAATGGCGAGATAACTCAAGGATTTTTTACTGCTAGAATGTATCTACTCTGTGCTCTTGTTATTCGTGAATTTCTACCAAAATAACTGGACAAATATGGCCCCGCAAGCGATGTTCTTTTCATATGGCACTGCATGACTATTTGTTATTTTTACGTTTAAAACTGTTGCATTGTGATCATTGTTAGAGTCTACTGATGCAATAAAAAGTGTGAGGGGAGGTAATGCACACTAAAGCCACTTGCCAATAGCAAAAAAAAAAAAAAAAAAAAAAAAATGTTCTAAAGTATTCACACAAAATATTGTTTACAGGGAGGTTCTTCAGTAAAGAAATGACTAAGATAAAGCTGAAGTTAATCAAGTCAACATAAAGCTGGAACATCTCATATCGAAATGTTTTTATACATTTTCTTTTCAGGTGTACATAGAACTTATACATTTTGCTTTGGGCGCAGCCAAACATTTGCTTTGGGTGAAACTGTGTTAATTCCCTTTACAATGCAGCGCGAGACAAATTTTAAGAAACAGCTATACCAGAAAAGTAAGAATGCAGGTTCACGTGCATTAACATTGAGCACATGGATATCTCGGTAACTTGTATTGAAATTGAATAAATGTAATTGGCCATTATGTTAACTGTAACCGTAATTTCTCCTCTTATTGCTTTCCAGTAAGTCTAAGAAGCAGAAAGTGCTAGAAATATCTCGCGCGGCCGATTGAAAACTATTTAAGGCCGATGAGAGAGAATCTGCTCTCAGCTGCTTAGGTACTGTGTCCGAGTTGTTTAGTTCCGCGTAAACTGAGGTATCAGAGTTAGCTTTCTCTATACATGCGGTTTGCACTGCGATGTATTTAACGTGTTTAGTAGTTTAAAGTGTAGCTACTGATCATACTGTGAACATTTATGAGAATATTTCTGTGGAAAATTCCAGAGTTCTGAAATATTACGTTTGATAAAAATAAATTTTTATCGGACTTGTGAATTCAATCTATTACGAAACCGTACACCCACAACAATTTTTAATTTTAGTAAAGTCAGTAAATCATGAGAGGAAAGAAAATAAAAAGCTGAAGCTTTCAGATTTTATATTATGCCCAAAGGAACGTTTGTTTTTTTTTAACGTTTAATGTGTTACTATATTTATTAAACATCATGTTCTTTGCTCTTAAATCATAAAATTCTATTCTAAAAAAAAAAAAAAAAAAAAAAGAAAAAAAAAAAAGAAACCTTTCGCATAAAATATTCGTGCTTGAAGATGCACGCGATGTTAATGGACGCTTTGAAATCGTTGAATTTGTTAAACACAAATTCGTTAAAGCTTTTCAAAATATGAAACAGATAATAAAACAAATTCCAAATTAGGGCTTTCAGGTGCCCATATTCGAGTGGAGGACTACATTATTCAAAATTTGACGTCTCTAGATATCGTTGTTTTTTCACAATGCCAGAAACTTACATACATTCATGCAGATTCTTCATTATTTAATTTCTTTAAATATAATGCAGGGCGATAATATTGGGTAGCAACCATTTGAAAAGTGATTCAGACTTTTATAGAGAGCTAACCCAAAATGACAAAACGAAATTAATAGCCCTTTTCAGCTAACGCTCCTTTGAGCTGAAAGAACCTCGCCACATTCCATACAGAAATTTGCTTCGTCTAAGAAATTAGGACACGATTTAAAATTAGAGCCAACAGACAAGAATCTACTAAAGTCACACACTTTTTTTTCTTTTCTGATTTATTTTATTGACTGGCGTTAATAGTTTACCATTTATACTGGAGCCTGACGTGCAACTCGTACGTAGAAGAATGCTTTTCAGTTTCCTTGAAACTCATCCCGGATCTCAAATTTCTTCAGTGCTTGACATGCAGCTTATTCAGGTATGTTGTATGCACGCTAACAATCAGCATCTACGAACGTGGACAGAAAATATTTTGGGACTTTCTTGTTCCCGTAGGGATACAGTTTCCTGTTTGTGTATTTTTGACATGAAAATGGGTATGTAGTTGAATTTATTCTTATACTTACATCTTATGTCTATACGTGGCGTTTTCATTTTATCCTTCATTTGTTACAGTTGCAATCTTATTCTTCCCACTCACGTTCTTTCCCTTTCGTTTCAATACTTTGCATTCATACACGTGGGTTCCAGAGGGAAACACCAAATAGGCAAAAAGATCACATTCTGGGGAAAAACCTGCAACGTTGCAACATTTACAAGTCGAGATGCAAATCACTGTTGAAGTTACTGAAGTCACGATGAAGTTACTTTATTATGAATTAATTAGAAATCTATCTACCTAGAGATATAAGAAAACAACATGATGTAAAATTTACAGTATTGTTATTGATAAGTCGTAAGTCAAAATAAAAAAATGGAACTGCTTACACTGGATGCATAAAATATTTTAATAATTCATGAAGAATCCATATTGGCATTTCCGATCACTTGTAAGAATTTCTTTAACTAATTAAACTTTCTTTAATTTAAATAACTTCAAATACCACTTTTTTTACTTTCGCTTAAAGTAACCAAGAATTTTTCTAATTAGGCTTTATTGGCCCGAATTTAACACGGTGATTTTTAGCCCAAAGGGCGTTAGCCCGGAAGGGCTATTAATTTCGTTTTGGCATTTTGCGTCGAAAACTTTAAAAGTCTGAATGACTTTTCAAATTGTTGCCACCAAATATTATCGCCCTGTATTATATTTAAAGAAATTAATTAATAAAGAATCTGCATAAATGTACGTATGTTTCTCGCATTGTGATAAAACAATACCTAGAGGCATTAAATTTTGAATAACGTACGTCTCCACCCAAATATGGACATCTGGAATTTGTTTTATTATCTATTTCATATTTTGTAAAGCATTTATGAGTTTTTGATTAAGAAACTCAAAGATTTCAAAGCGAGCAATGGCAACACTAGACCTGGGGAAAAAATTATCTCCAGAGCGCCAGACTATGTATCGGAAATTCTAGAGATACAGTCTTTTTAAATTATTAAAATTATTTTCTGAAAACGTTTCACATGCCCTGCTAAACTCTAATAAAATAGATTAATAATGCAATTTGTTACTTGCCCCCTAGAACAAAATAAATTAAAGTATGGCTATTGTAAAGATATTAATAATATAATTTGCTATATATTCCTTAAAAAATAAGCTCATTAATTTAGCTTAAACTATAGCTATTGATAAAATACATTGATAATATAATTTGTCACTTATTCCTTAGACGAAACTAAGCCTATTAATTTTACTCAGAATACAATAATTTAGATGATTTACTTATCTAGCTATCATGTATCATTCCCCCCCCCCCGACAAAACGCCTTCAAAAGCGCATGGATCTTTGTGTATATTAGCTTGTTTTATATCCCGACAAATGCGACATTACACAATTTAAAAAACGAAGAGAGAGATATCTTGCTTCTTACTGGCGTGTAAAAAGTAAAGAAATTATTGTAAACCGGAAATTTTCGGGTTTCGGATTTCAACGGAAATATTCATTTTGACCATTCCCGCATCCATTTTGACCATTTTTTGAGTGACTTCTATACGCGAGAACAGAGTAAAAGATTCTTTATTCCAAAACGTATTGTAAAATGGATTCAGAACGAATGTTTCCGGGATGTTTGCACATACGTACGTACATACATATTTCGCGAATTCAAAAACGATTAGCCGTAGGACGTTGAAATTTGGTGTAAGGGACAGCTGTAACATCTAGTTGCGCACATCCCTTTTTTATTGCAATCGACAATACCGAAAGTGTGTGTATATATATATACTATATACCCTCCCCTTACCCGGCTTTCATTTTCGCAATCGTTCGTCGTACACATATACACAGTCCAGTCACATTAATGTGACCATCTGTCAAAAGCCAGAATAACCACCTTTCGCAGAACGGACTGCTGCGAGACGTGCAGGAAGAGAGTCACATAGGTCCCTGAAGGTGTTCTCTGGGATGTTGAGCCATGCCGACTCTAATGCCGTGGCCAGCTGCGCTAGATTACGCGGTTGAGGATCCATGGCGCGAACAACTCGATCGAGATGGTCCCACAGATGCTCGATTGGGTTTAAGTCAGGTGAGTTTGCTGGCCAGGGGAGGACGGTAAACTCATCCTGGTGCTCTTCGAACCACGCACGTACACTGGCAGCTGTATGGCACCTCGCATTGTCCTGCTGGAAGATGCCATCATCCTGAGGAAAAACAATGCGCATGTAGGGGTGAACATGGTCCGCAAGGACAGATGCGTACTTGTATTGATCCATTGTGCCTTCCACAATGATCAGTGAACCTAGAGAATGCCAGGAAAACATTCCCCAGACCATAATGCTCCCGCCTCCAGCTTGGACCGTTCCGGCAATGGTTGCAGGGTGGTTCCTTTCAGAGGTTTCACGCCTTATACGCCAACGTCCATCTGTCCGATGGAGCATAAAACGCGATTCATCCGAAAACGCAACCTGTCGCCACTCAGTGGACGTCCAGCTGCTGTACTGGCGTGCAAATTCTAGCCTTCGCCGTCGATGAACAGCAGTCAGCATAGGTGCACGAACCAGGCGTCTGCTTCGGAGGCCCAGACGCAGCAATGTTCGCTGAATAGTACTTTGGGAGACACTTTTGGTAGCCCCTTGGTTCATTTTGGTGGTCAGTTGCTCAACGGTAGCCCGTCTATCTGCCCGAACGCATCTCCGCAACCGTCGTTCGCCTCTGTCATCTATGGCCCGTGGTGCACCACATTTGCCACGTCGCTGATTTTGGACAGTCCCATTTTGCCATGCACGGTACACTTTTACCACGGCGGCACGCGAACAGTTCACAAACTCAGCCGTTTTGGAAATGCTTCCACCCTTGGCCCGAAAGCCAATGATCATGCCCTTTTGGAAGTCGGATAAATCGCTTCGTTTCTGCATTACGCCAACGATTGAAATGTTTTCCGAAGCCCTCACACACCCTTTATATACGCTCAACTGCACTGTGCTGCCACCTGCCTTCTGTGATTGGTTATTTAACTCTGACATGGAAAGTACGTGGTGGTCACATTAATGTGACTGGACTGTGTACTTCCAATTACAGAAGTGTTTTAAATGACGAAAATATTCGTGTTTCCACAATTTCAAAAAAAGAAAAATAATAATAATCTTGGACTAGCAAAGAAATCCAACTTTTAATGCCATCTCCTATTTCCTATACTTATATTTGGGAAAATTTTATTCTCGTTATGAAAAAGTAAAAATACAAGAGGTTTGACTTCCGTGCGGCAAAAACTGACAGAGATACTTAATTTCAAAATTTGCAATTTTTTATGTCCTTTTCAGTTTGCCTTGAGGGATCGGTCAATTAAGTTAGAATAATTCGAGGAAATAAGCTTGAATGTAGTGCAGCAAAAAAATGTGTCTAATTTAAATTTAATATGCATACAGGAAAGCCATGTAGTGTCCACAACAGAATTTTTTTAATATCATTTACAATATTTCGATCTAAAAGTATTTCTAATTTGTTCATTGATAATACATGCATTCATTTGGAGTTAGATTAGCTTAAGTTACCTACTACTGCAAAGTATTTAAGGCCTATTTTCAAGAGAATAGATGCCTTCATGCAAAATTTTAAGAAATCTCACTCATATTTATATTGCACGCAAGGAACATGAAGAAAATCACAACCTCTAAAACCGTCTTATCAACCAGAGTTCATAGAAAACAAAATATTTTGTCAGAACTATGCAATTTAATTTCATGTAATATTGCACAATATAGTATTTGTAATATTGCACAAATTTTGAATTCTTGAGACATAATATTATTACGAATTTTGTATTTATTTAGCTATTTTTAATTGAATTGTAATTAGAATTGTTTCATTTCTCCGTGACGACTTTTAAGAGAAAGCTACGCCGAAAATGTAAAAATAAAGTAGCACGCGACATTTAATAAATAGATAGCTCGTAATTGTTTTTGCTATCCAGAAAAATCGAGGAAACACCAGAATGGTCTCGTGAATGATTAAAAAGCTTATAAAAGCTGGAGGAAAACATCTCAATTCAGTAGTTGTTTTAAGTGAACTCTTGTTGTTTACTTAGTACTGTTATTGATTGTAGCGAATTCGCGGTGAGATCGAATTAGCTTTCTCTGTATTTTGAATTGAGTTCCATTCAACGTTTTTAGTAGTTAAAAATATAATTACTGCGAGATATTGTGATATTGTACGAATATCTTCGAGAAAATCTCAGCATCTTGTTTTATTACTTGGGATAAGAATAAATTTTATTAACTTTTTATTGACTTAAGCATTCAATCTATTACGAACGCATACCCACGCAACAATATTACTTCAAACTTCTACGAGAATAAAAAGGCTGAGAAACGCTGTAATAAAATGCCAAGCAATGACAGAGTAATTTTATCTGGAACTTAACTCCGGTTTCCAAGTCAAAGAATATAAATGAAGTTGTAAATGACCAAGAAAGTCTTCACAACAGATAATACTTTTTTTTTTCGCTGCAACAAACTATTTTAAAAATCACTATTAATAACGTAGAAACTGCATGATGAGTGGACGTTATTGTGTTTAGCATAGACTGATGGCTAGATTTACTGGTAAAGATATCGGGAAGGGAAAACATCGTTATACAAAACAACTGGTTGAAAAAGGAGGATAAAAATGTCATAATTTTAAAATATCATGGGGATCTTTTCTGTTATAGAACAAAACACACCAAACAATTTTCTCCAGAAAGACATATGTATCAATACAGTACTCCCAGGCAAGAAAATATTCTTTTGTCTTGAGATCATTTCAACCGCGGTAAAATATTTCCAAACATAAGAAATATATCTCATAGGTATGTTAAAGAAATGAAATAGAATGATTAATTAAATTTAAAGGTGACCAACAGGCAACGTTGGAGTATATAACTTTCGGTAAAAAATCTTTTGTACATGTTGTCCTGTTACAGAAAGATCTCATCACGATACAAAACAAAGTCATAGAATATGAAGTGGAGACAAAATTTCCTACTTTTAAAATACCATTGTAGAAAAACATTCCGGCAAAAAAAGCACTTACAAAACATAGCATGACGATAATTTTGCAGACATGAGTTTTGAGAAAGTTTCGAATGCATGCTTCCTATTACAATATGTAATTATTTGTGACTGCAAAAAGAAATGAAAATTATAGCTACTCATATATTTCAGATCATTCTAACTAATTAATAATTTTTAATTCAAAAATCAAGGAGGATACTTAAGCATTCAAAATATAAAAATGAATAGAAACTACAATTATGTATAACAACAATGAATAAAATCTTTAATTTATGTAATTAAGGGTCAATATTTAATTAATTCTTTTTATAAAATATAATTGTAATTTTTCATTAAAAAAATATGTTACAAAAAATATTAGAAAACGTATGCTCGTATTTACTTCATGTGGAAAGAAAAAACAAACATGTAGTAAACAGCCCTTTTAGTTGTTAGATATGAATACCCAGAGTTTCAGTTTTCTATAACTATTATGTAATCTTTTCAAACTTAATTATTCTATAGTTATTATGCAACATTTATTTATAAATAAGGTAATTAAAGCTACGAAAATAGGTTGAAATGGGTCAAAAAATAATTCAAAAACTTGTCTTATACCTCTGAAAAAATTAACATTTTGTAAAGCACCTAAGTAAAAATTATCTTAATGAGGAAATTAAATAATTTTATTTTAAGTCTGGGAAAATTTAAGTTCAAATTTCCAGAATGATTTATAAATATCATTCTTTCCAATGCCTGATGTAAACACAAACTCATTTTCCTTAATGTTCTTTCACTGAAATATTCATTGGCAACTCTGATTTTTTTTTTTTATATAACACTGAATTTAAAATCACATGATCAAGTGTATGAAAATACTGTTTGATAAGGTATGGCCTTACGGCCTCCTTATCAAACTTATGTACTTCCAGTTTCCACTGGAACTGATTATTCTCATGTCTATTTACCTTGACAACAAGACCTTTTAAGTAAAAATCAAAAATACTCTCTCCAACAGCAAGATAATTACAGCAGGCGTCCCTCAGAGTTCGATCATTTCGTCAATATGTGTTAACTTATATCATATGCCGACCGTTCCGTATGCATAATTAGCGTGCTACGCGGACGACACGGCTATCTTATGTAACTCAGTAAATCCGCACTATGCTCAAGAAAAATTACAGAAGGCTTTTAAACTGATTTCAAAATAGTTCCAAGACTGAAAAATTCAAATAAATACGTATAAATCCTCAGTCATTTACTTTAACAAAAACAAAACAGAAGCTGGAAACATTAAATTAAATTTTGCAACGGTCCCTAAAGAAAAATGCATAAAATATATTGGGAGTCCTGTTAGACGAGAAGCTCATCTTCAAGCCTCACATCACCTCCATTAGAAATAAAACTCACAGCACCTTCATGGCAATTTAAGCATTACTCAGAAGAAACCCTAAATTAAATTTAAGCATCAAGAGATTAATTCAGATGCAAGCTATAAGACCAATTTTACTTTACGCCGCCCCAGCATGGGCTGTTACCGCAAGATCTAACAAATTAATACTACAACACCTACAAAACAAGTTTCTAAAGAACAATTACGATCTCCCCATGGTTATTCGAAATACTGTTATTCATGAAAACATAAAAATCAAACCTACTGATAGTGAAATACCTAAACTCTCCCATAATGTTTAGCAACAATGTGATAATACATCTAATACTGTAAAAAACATTGGAACTACGATTACGTCGTTCTGTAACAACATAAGAGACCTAGTACCATTTGCCACAATGAATACTGGGTAATCGAGAACCGTGTATATAGTGTAATTATTTCTTCTTAATTTTTTTTTACATTGCTCCTTGCAAAGCAGGAAAATTAGACTTTGCACCCATTATTTATAGACTTTGAATTAATTTTGTATTTCTGCCAAAATATTGCTAATCATAAAGTGGCTATAATTTGTACTCATATCTACATTATCCTGTATGTATATATCATATACAGGATATGCATCTACATTATCTAGACTTCGCGGAGGAGACCTACGGAAAAGATATTCAAATGCTATTGCTTCTAAAAAATTGCGATTGCTATCAGCAGTGCCATGTAATTGCCATATAACTGCTACTTGTTCTACGACAAGTCCAAAGTACAACTTTGAATTCAGCACAGAAGTGCAGACGTACTCCGTATTTTGGATTTCAAGAATGCTTTACTACACTGCTGGCCACCCAAATTGCAACACCAAGAAAGACAAGAGACATCACAACAAAATTTATTTAGTAGATAAAATGTTGACCAAGTATCAAAAGAATAAATTTATAGACTTCTGTGAAATGTGGTTCCTTCCAGAATCAGTAGCCAGAAGAGCCGCCATTGCTGGAGATCACCGCTGCTACACGCTTCGGCATTGATTCAAAGAGACTTTGGATGTGTTCTTGGGGTACAGCAGACCAAGCAGCTTCCACACGTTGCCAAAGTTGATCTGGTGTGGCAGCTTGGGATGTAATTTGGGTCAATCGTTCAGCAACCATGGACCACATGTTTTCTATCGGCGAAAGATCTGGACAGCGAGCCAACCAGGGAAGCAATTCAATCTGGCGATTGACGAAGAACCCTTGGACAATGCGTGCCATGTGTGGTCGCGCATTATCCTGTTGAAATATGGTTGTGGGCAAGCCCTGAAGATAAGGAAAGACAACTGGCTCCAACACCTCGGAGATGTAGCGCTGGCTGTTTAAAATACGGGCAATGCGTACTAGAGGAGTGCGAGAGTGATATCCAATACCGCCCCATATCATAATACCCAGTGCAGGACTAGTGTGCCGGTGCATAACGCAGCTGTTCAGCATCTTCTCTCCACAGTGTCTCCAGACTCGAATCCGACCATCGTGGTGTTGCAGACAGAAACGTGACTCTTCAGTAGACAATTTCATTCCATTCTGCCGATATCCTTCTTTCATCGCACCATTGGCGGCCGAGACGTCTGTGGTTCTGCGTCAAGGGTAGACGAAGCAATGGACGTCTTGCGGACAGACCACTCTTTTGTAAACGGCGTCGAATGGTACGCGCAGACACTGGATGATGCGTTACAGACTGAATGTGCCGTGCTATGGTTCGTGATGTGACTGAGCAATCCGTCACTGCCATGCGCACAATATTCCTGTCATCACGTGAAGTGGACGTGAGGTGGATGCGATCGAACACATCGGTCCGTCGTACCCTCCTGCATCCAACGGTCACATATCCGCATTACAGTTGTTTGGTTTCGTCCAACAGAACTACCGATTTCCCTGAAAGATAATCCCCACTCTCGGTAGGCCACAATCCATCCTCTGTCGAACTCGGATACTTGATCAAACGATGATCACCCTTTACAGTGATCATAAATATTATATACAAGGCATAATTGATCGGGTTTTTTTTGGAAAAAATCACAAGATAAACACAATTACCGAACTTGAAATCGTCGAAAACTCCAAGCCTTAAACAGCGCTTTGAAGTGGCGCCACAGGCGCATGTGATGTGCGTCTGCGCTGAAATACTAATCATTTGCATATCTCACCTCCTCTAATGCATGTTGTAAATTTCATGTTATTTGCATGCTTCCTTCAGGGTGGCCAGCAGTGTATATGACTTTCTTGGGGGTTAAGAAAACAATATAGGAGTAAAGGGTCAACAATCATACACTACTTAGAAAGGATCAAAGGATAAAAATATCGAGTTTTAACGAAAGTTTCCCGCCATCGCAAATATCGTCTGCCCAAACAATTCGCGTTGGCGTATTTAATCATATTTTGTCAAACGCTTTTTGACATTTGAAAAAAAAAGAGACTTACTTTAGAACACTGTTTTGTGAAATTTGTAAAAAAATTATTGTTATCAGATCATTAAGTACATGGTGTCTGAAATGGAACTATCACGTTACCAGATTAGAACCATCATTTACTTCCAGTTCTGTTGCAAAAAGTCAGCTACAAAATGTCCCCAAATCATGCGTATAGCTTTAAGCACTAATGTTGTATCATATGAAACTGTGAAGGTTTAGTACCGGAAGTTCAAAAACAAGGCCTATGACATTCAAGAAGCCGAGCGCTATGGTTGGCCTACTAATGTTGATGAGGTCCGCCTGCGAGAACTTGTGGAAGAAGATCAGTATGCAACCATTCGAGAGCTTGCTAAGGATTTAGATGTTAGTGCCATGTCCATTAGTCGCGCTATGCATCGCATAAACTTGATGTACAAGTTCAATCGCTATGTGCCGCAAGAGCTAACTCAAGCAAATAAGGACAGACGTATTCGGGTCCGCACTAATCTGCTCGAATATCAACGCAAGGGCAAAATTCTAGACCGGATCGTCACTTGTGATGAAAAATGGATTTACTTCAACAAAAAAGACCGAAAAGGAGTTTGGTCTACGCTCTGTGATCTCGTCGGCAGCGTCGCAAAGCGCAATTTCACTAACAAAAAGATCATGCTTTGTATCTGGTGGGATTGTCGTGGTATTATTCACAAAGAGTATCTGGAAAAAGGTAAAAATCTCGATAGTAAGGTGTAGACACGGCGAGACGCTTCAAGAAGCTGCTATCAAGGAAAAATGTCGAACTCAGTTCCGGTGCAAAAAGGTAGTGTTTCATTAAGGTAGTGCAAGACTACATATGTCTGCAATCAGCAATCAGCGGCTGGACTCTGTACGGACTCGAATGGCTCCGACATCGCTCCTTCGGACGTCTACCTTTTTTCATACCTGCAGCTACATCTTGCTAGCGCTTATCTTCCATTTTGCACAGGACGTCCGATCTGTTTATGGACTCACGGTTTCTGTACCGAAGACTTTGAAATACTACTACTATGTTGGTAGAAAATCATAGATTTTATCTTCTGCCACACCCACCATATAGCCTTCGGACATCTACCATTTTTCTTACCTGTAGCTTTATCTTCCTGGCGCTATCTTCCATTCTGCACAGGACGTCTAAAAAGAAGTTGATCTGTTTTTGGACTCTCGGCCACTAAGTTTCTGGGCCGAAAGCTTTGAAAAATTACCAAAACTTTGGCACAAAAATCACTGATTTGGGTGGTGATTACTAACCGCACTAAAGGTACCGCTTTCATGTTTTTTTTTTTTTCTAACATTATTAAGAAAGTTGTTTGGCGGAAAACTTTCGTTACAACCCCATACTAATGAAATCACGTGTTAAAAAGATAAAAAAAACTAAAGGGAAAAAAATAACATTTGTTGAAAACATATCAGTTAACAATATAGGAAATTATTTTTTTGTCTGACAATTTATCAAAAAGTTTTACTACAAATAAACTTACTCAATTTCAATTCATCTTCCTAATTTTTAATTCTTTTTTATACTATATCTTTTTTTCTAAAAACAAATGTGTTTTTGCAAAAAGGATTTATTAGGTACTGACTCTCAATAGCTAACTGTATAAGTTTTTGTTTAGTGCTATATGTAGCTGTAATTTCTACTTATTTGCCATTTTCTAAAGGTTAATTTTCTTCTTGATTTTTCAGTTGAAAATTATTAGTTAATTTAAAGTATCTAAAATATAATAATGGGTGAAAGAAAGCATTCCTAATACTCCTGATGCTCACAAATCATTTCATATTGTAAGTATGAATTAATATTTGAGATTTTATCTGAAAATGCATTTCTGCAATATTTTGTAAGTTGTTATTTCTTATTGTGGTATTTTAAATTTCCAAAGTCACTGCTTTTCTCACTGGTCTAATTTCTACCATAACATGTCATACTGCAATGTTTTCTTGCTGTCTTATTATCATGATATCTTCTCTTTGTGTTGTTTACTCACAAAGTTTTTGGCAGATGCAATTTGTTGTCTCAAAATCAAAAGGGTATTGGTTCGATTCTCCTGTAAAACTGCTACATGTGCATTTCCATTCACCTCCCTTACTTTGCAACATCCGTCACCCTAGTGCAACGTTTTCGGAGATGAGATGGCTAAACGACCGATAAGTTTGATCATGATTCCTGAAGGAAGCTTAACCCACACAGATGAAACTACCTGGCCACTGGTAGACGATATTCAAAGCAATGGATATCTTAAAATATTTTTAACTATATAACTATCGAAAGCAAATTTAGGAATACATGACTTCTTCAACACAAATGGGAAATGCAATAATAAATACTTCTTAAATACAGGTTTTTTTTTTTGTTTGTTTGTTTTAGTAAAGAAAGTTCACAAAAATTTGTGTAATATCTAAATTTAATGTTATTTATGAACGTAAATATCTCATTCATTTATAAAAGTTAATATTTCTGACTTAGCGAAAACATATATATTACAAACACCGGAAATTAACAAATGAAATCAAAACCAAACGTGTGCATGAATTTACATTTTATAAATTTTAAAGTAAAATCACAGTTTTCTATAGTCACCTTTATTTTTTATTTCACAAATGTAAATTATATGCAAAAACTGCTTGTTTGAAAACAAATAATAAACTTAATTAAGTCTTTAAAATTTAGACCATTATTTGCTTTTATTATAGAAGTTGTTTAAAGATACTGTACAAGTTTTTAAATACTGTCACACGTTTTTAAAATCAAAATATTTGTCACCATACACATGGTATTATAAAAAGGCGGTTCTTCCTATTGCAAAGTTTCTTAAAATACACAGCAAAATTTTATGTAAACAGTCTTATTATTATAAGACAGAAAAGTACTGTATACCTCAAATACAACTTTTATGCTGTCTTATTACAGTACACAAAATTCCCATTTAATAAAATATTCATTATACATCAAATAATTTTAAAAAAAAGCTTCATGCTTTTCATGTGCAAAATTCCTGTTAATTTTAATAAATATTTTCATCAAGACTAAATAAGTGAGTTATGACCTTAAGTGGCACATATAAATTAATTTAAGCCATAATTTAAAATTTTTCATTTCAAACAGAACAAGGATATAAGTTAGGAATGAAAATTTAGATAATGTATTTTGAGGATTTTGACAACTGGTATCTTCTCCCAGACATTAAAAATGTCAAAAGACACAAAATTTATCTCCATAATAATTACACATAGTACAGCTCTCACTGCTTTTATCTTTGTTCCATAATTTAACTTCATATTTTCAGAACTCCTTCTATAACCATTGTTGTCTGTTATTTTGGTTTTAAAAAAAAGAAAGGAAAAAAGTAATTAATACAGCTAAATATAAAATCACTTATAAAAAAGGGATTTTCTTTGCCTTCAGCAGCAATCAAGATCCTTTATCCCCAACAAGGTAACATAATCCACTTTGGGAAAAACTGATAAAATGCTCTCTAGCCTAATAATTTATGTTGTAATTGAAAATAGAGGAAAGATTCCCTTAGTTAAGGCATTTCCTTCTTTAAACAGCCAAATGAGCTTTGCCATTATTAAATAAGCTATCCCATGACTTATTATCTAGTTTTGAATGTCATTTTAATGTTCATCCATCTCAACTCTACATTCAGTGAACAATTTAAATTAGATCTCTTCACAAATCTTAAAAACCTTGTTACGACATTTAATCAGATTTCTGACTAACAAAAGTATATAAACTTCAACTAAACGACATAGGTAACTTTTGAAAAATTACATCACCTTCAGTATTTCTACCCCTAATTTTTTAAATTAAGTAGCAGTGTACGGATGCTTTTGATCAATTCTGAATTTACCTTCTAGTTTTTTAAACTAAGAAAAATAAGTAAAATGCCAACATATATCTCTACTTAAAATTTATCAGTACTCTAATTATGAGGAATTTATGAATGCACATTTCAAATGAGAAACTTAGACAGAATACAGTGAAGCAAACAGAAACATGACATGGGAATATAAGATAAAAATTTTATTAACTTAAATGTTTAGTCCTTAATGGTGATATACCAATTAGTAAATTATGCTTCGGTGAGCATGTAATAGGCTGTAAAGTTGTAAGTTCAACTTTATAACCACTTTCTTCTGCATATAAAGCACGATCAGTATCTATTAAACCCATACATAATTCACCTGGAAGGAAACAAATGCAATAGTCAATAACACAATAAAAATTCCCAGTTTATTAAATTATGTGCTCTACAAGTTAAAAAACTCCTAGCAAAGTTAATAGTATTATATAAAATAAATAGTTTAGATTACTTCACATTCTGCTCTGCTGATAAAATGAGAAGGAAAATCATAATGTTATTATTTGAGAAATTTACTTGACATCGATAAAGAACAATATAAACAATATGAAAGATCTCTTGAAATAACTGATCAAGCAGTATGCTTGGCAAAGATGAAATACAAGGAAAGCTGCACTTTCAGTATGAGAAGTTATGTACACCTTGCACAAAATAAATAAATAAATAAAATCTGAAAGGTTTCAGATTTTAAATTACGTCCAAAGGGGCGTTTTTTAACATTTTGTGTGTTACCTTTATTTATTAAATATCATGTTCTTTGCACTTTACCCATAAAATTCAGTTCAACAGCAATATCACAAAATAATTTTAAAATGAGTATATCTTTAGAATTTCTAATATACAGTTCCACGCGCTTTAGATAAAAAGTTTTTTTTTCCCTCCATAGTGTTGCCATTGCTCGGTTTTTAAATCGTTTGAGTTTGTTCATTAAAAATTCATTAAAGTTTTACAAAATATGAAATAGATAATAAAACAAATTCCAAATATGGGCTTCCAGATGCGCATATTTGGGTGGAAACATACGTTATTCAAAATTGGATGGCTCTGGGTACCGTTGTTTTATCATATTTGGAGAAATATACATACATTTATGCAGATTCTTCATTATTTAATGTTTCCAATTCAAAATCGCAAATGAAAACAATAGTTCTTCAGGGACGAAGTCCCTTTGGACTAAAAAAAGGGGACAGTCCATGTATCGCCTGTTCTACTGGACTGATTGTCGAAATTTAATTTGCGTTTTCCATGCTTCGAAAGCACGACTTAGGATATATATTAGATTTATATAAAATTAGATGTATTTTCTAAATTTTAAAAGCTGTGCAGATAAAAATCATATGTTAACACAATGCATGATATCTAATCCTATAATCCAACCCCGAATGCAGAATATGATGTAAAAGATAACTAATATTCCTTCTTGAAAGACTACAACATGTTGCAAAAACAAACTATTAGCAAAAGACAATTAAGTTTTTTCTTTTTTTTTTTTTTTTTTTTTTTTTTACCCTGCGTCTGTGTGTTAAAAAATAAGAATCATTTATTAAGTCTTTCAGAAACTACACTTGATGAATAAAAATGGATTGTTATATGCAGAGAAAAAAGTAACTTGACTATTTACTCTTTACCCTAAAAAAAATCTTTTCCTGTGATTTGAATATTCTTCAGATTTATAAATCCAGCACATAATCAATGTAGAAGATCCTCTTATCGCAAGTTAATAAAAAACAATATTTTGAGTGTAACATGCAATAATGTGTGTAATTTTTTATTTATGTATTTGTAAAATCATGAATTCAAAATACTAAAACAAAACTAAATTCAAACTTCTCAATATAATAGTGAATAAAATTAAAAACTGTTATGGGAAAATTTTTTTTATATAATTCGCACAAAACTATTTAACTATAATTTAGATGATATTCATTTTTTTTGTATAATAATTTTATGCCAGATAATATTTTACATACATGAAATCAAGTAATTCTTTTTCAATAAAAGATAAATTTTAAAATAATGACTATAATTTATAGTCATTAAGTTACATCAGTGTAGAAACGTGAAAAATATGCAATTCCCTTGCGAGTATTTGAACTCTGGACCTCCTGAATACATATCAAGTGCGTTTCCAATTACACCAGAAGACATGCGCAAAGGAGAGAGAAAGAACTTTATGTACTCTCTCTTTTAAAGGGTTACTAGGGATTAAGGGACCCAATTGCCAAATCCTGGTGGTGATGAATTATTGTCCATCATCTTTCAGTTCAAGCACCATTGTAGAGTCTTTTAGAATTTTTTATATGCACTAAGTGTGCTTCCAGTTACACCATGAACATGTGGAAAGGAGAGACAAAATATCTGATAAATTTTGTCATATTTCTCATAAGCAGAGCATGCTTAAACATTTTTGTTTCCTCTGAGACAGAAAGCTAAATGTGTAAATATATTATTTATATATGTAGGCTTTTAAATTAGACAAAATAAACTATTTTAAATCACGCTACTATAATTCTTGTAAATTTTAATTGTACTTCTTATATGCAAAAAAATAAATAAATGAAAAATCTTTAAGAAATAGCTTTTGTAAGAAATAGTATTGAATTAATATAAATAATAATGCTGACGGTAAAACTACATATTGTACTAACTTTCAACCACTTCATAAATTAACTTTTCTTATTTTTAATGAGGTCTAATCATCAATACCCTTTGTATTCCAACTGATTATTTAATTCATATTCTGCAGAATGAATAGCCATATCTGACATTTTTCCTGGATAAGTGAACATGTTATATTGAGGTTTATTAAAATTCGAAAATTTTCTTTCACTATTAGCAATTTGAAAACACAACTTGCAAATTGCAACAGGATGGGACTAAATTGTATTCATAAATTTTTTTATTTAATTGTTGAATAAATTAATTTTTTTACAGTTCTTCAATTTTTTATTTAAAAGATTTATGCTTCTAGTTGCTTTAGTAAAATTAATTCCAGAATTAGAATTATTTGAATTAGCAAAGCATGCAAGGGCTTTCTGACTAAGAATTCTTTGAATGATGCCTTAGCTCTTTATTTGCAGCAAGATTAGGCAATTCTTTCTTTCCAAATATGCACGATGTCTGTAAGCTGTGAATTTTTTATTGCAAGCTGTTTTCATTTGCACCCAATGTGATGCATAACTTGAATTCGAGCTGAGCTCGTTGACGACCATCGAAAGGTTAAAAGTCTCTTTTAAACTTTCGATGGAAAACTAGCTTGTATTCACATTAGACACAAGGTAAAATCACAAAAAACTTTCATGCAACTATCAGGATTTGAAAATAAATCAAACTACAAGTGTCCATCAATCTACCACACACCTATTGGTGGACCTTAGTTCCAGAATTCTTGAAACTACAATGCTTTCAAAACTAGATATATATATATATATTCTAAATAAAAGTAATTATGAGTAAATAATAAGCCTATAACCTTCACTAAAGAAGCAAAGTAATAAACCAATAATTTATTATTAGAAAATTTTTTCATATATTATCTCCAAGAAACAGAAATTCAATTAAAATCATGAATTATTATAAGAAAAAAAAATTTTTAATCGGTATTTTAATTACTATTTTAAACCAGTATTTTCTAGACTTCTAATTGCATTAAAAACCATAAAAATCTGTAAAGAAAAACCCTGAATCACAAAAATGCCAAAATTTTAAGAATTGAAAAAGTACTTATTGTCATTCACCGCAGATTAATTGACTTGTCAAGGGGAATAAACCAGTCTACTATCAATTAACAAAAACTAAATTAAGTGACAATCTTTCATCTTTTTTCCGAATAAGGACCGAATTATTATTCTGTTAGAGCTAGACCATAAGTCACAAACAATACTCAATCAATAGAAAGACATTAGTTCATTTAAGCCAAAAGAACCTCCATAAACAAAATCAAATTAGTAACCGACATTCTCATTTTAAAACTCAAATCCAAAAGTAAAAACAAAAGTTATACATTTTTTAATATTAAAATGTTAAATTCAAAATCAAAGAAGATCAACATTTGCACAATCTTTTAAAGTAAAGTTTAATAAAAGTAGTTAATTAGATATTTAAAGATCACATTCAGGAAGAAAATTAAAATAAACTTACTTGCCTGCAAAAATTTAAAACAAAATGGCTGAAAATGTAATTGTATTTAGTGATGGAATATAAGAGGGTTGCCGTAAAAAGTGTTGTTCTCTATTAGCCTTTAATTAACTGGCGAGAAAACTTTTACTTTTGGAGTCTTGGTTTCTTGGAGATAATATATTGATTGGGAGTAGGCTGGTATTTTTGCAATCCAAAATTCTTCTTTACATATTTTTATGGTTTTTAATGCAATAGAGATCTAGAAAATACTTATTTAAAATACTAATTAAAATACTGATTAAAACCTTTTTTTCTTATAACAATTCATGATTTTAATTGAACTTCTGTTCCTTGGAGATGGTATATGAAAACGTTTTCTAATAATAAATTATTTTTTTATTACCTTGCAGTTTTAGTGCAAGTTATAGGCTTATTAATTTACTCATAATTACTTTTAGTTAGAATTTATATTCTATTTTAATAGCAGCTTTAAGTACACTCTAATATAGAGAACAACACTTCTTACGACAACCCTCTTACATTCTATCACTGAATAGAATTAATGTTCAGCTATTTTGTTTTATATTTTTGCAGGCAAGTAAGTTTACCTTAATTTCCTTCTTGAATGTAATCTTTAAATATCTAATTAACTACTGCCAAAACGAAATTAATAGCACTTCTGGGAAAATTTTCACTTTGGGCTTAAAAAATATTATTTCTAATTTTCTACTAATAACACAGATATAAATTAAACTTTCTCTCACAGGTAATCCTGATTTTGAAAATTCATTCTAGCACCTAAACAATAAGTCCTCATTTTCTGGTTATAGGATAATAATGCTCCTGAGCACTGTATTTTTTCAAAGGTTTGGGTCCCTACAAATAAGCTGAGGTTTTCCTATGAGTAACATGAGTAGTAATTTTCCCTTATTAGTCCTCTCCAAAGACATCTTGCTTACAGCAGCTAGTGCTCAGCCTTTGCTACAATCAGTTGAGCAATTCTTAATGTAAACATATTTTTGTATAAGTAATTTTTCTCCTTCAGTGTCTAGACTTTCATTAAAGAAAGATATATGCAAGCTAACTTTAATTCAAGTATATCCAACAGGTAAACCCCAAAACAATTTTTGGCCATGAGCACTCTTAATACTTTTACAAGAGCAATTATGATTTATATTTTAGTATCTTTAAAGATACAAATAAATAAACTATTCGAGAAAAAATTACCTTGTTCAGCAGTAGGTGTATTAACTTCAGTACGATCTGCGAAATGAGCCAAAAGTGTGTAATCCTACAAGAAAATAATAATAGCAGTAATCAACTGGAAATTAATAATTCAAACAAAATTGAATTGGGTACTCTATGAGATTAGGGGGGAAATTAATACATAAACTTCAAATGTTTAAAAAATAATACCCAAGAAAGAGCACAAAAGGTTGCAAAATACTTAAAGATAGAAACTCCGAATTACAGAATATTTTTAAATAATTTAGTTATTAATTTTCCCATTTGAGAACTATAATACATAGTATTTGCATTCTGTAAAAATCAATTTTACCTTTATTTTAATTATAACATATGTTTACTCCACAATGCTCAAATAATCAAACTATTGAACTCCCAATTAGTTATGCAAATAAATCTATAGTTAATAAATCCACTCTGCATACACATAACCAGAAAACAAAGCTAATGCAAAAAGGGATCTGTAAAAATGCTATTTACGCAAAAGTGATTAAAAACAGAATTTTTACAAATTAACAATGTGTAACATATTTGTGAAATATTATTTAATTAAAATAGTGATAAAATTTGAATAGAATTTTAAATTTTTCTCCTCGAAAACTGTTCTTACATTACATCTTTGAAAATCATGTTCTCATTCTTTCATGTATGAAAAATTCTGCTAAAACTGATATCATTTTATTAGAATTCTATACATCTATACAAACTACACAGTTATATACAGATTTCAGTGCACCATTAAGGTCACTTTACCGTTTACATTCATCTTCATTCTGGTCTGTCTAATCTTCTACCAGTTTTTGAATCACTGTATAGCTTATGTTTAGCTGGATTAAAATCTTGTTGCCTTTATCATTCTTGTCTTTCTCTATGCACACTTTTATATTTTGTTATCTATACCTTTAAGCCTTTAAATACCAGAAATGATACTTCATTGTCACCATCTCACTGCTTTGTAATATCAGTTCCTATTTTTATAATATCAAGGATCACAAACCTTAACTGCATTTTTAAATTTCAATAAACTACATTAGAATTAACAAGTTCCTTTCAAAAAATCAAAAATTCTCCTGCCTTTTAAATACTAATTTTAGATTTTTTTTAGGCAGGATAACAATAATGTATGCATAATCCACAAAATAAATAATTAAACCAAGTCTCCAGTTTTGCATGGAGATTAGTGGCAGCTGGTATACTGTGGGCCCTGTTGCAAATCATGTAAAGAACATGCATTTTTGTTGTTATCTAACCCCCTTTTCACATGTATAATACTAATCTGCCCTTGCAATGCACCCTAAGCAGTGAGATGGCTAATGACCAATGGATTCAGTTATAACAAATGGATATCAATACTTAATGACAAACTGTCCTGTCATTAGAAAAAAAAATGGAAACTTAAATATAACTTTTTATCAGCAGTAATATAACTGAGCAAAAAAATTATCAAGCACATGCCTATATAATATGAAGTGGTATCAGCTTCTTAAATTTTTTTTACACAATCAGAATCTGCAACAATATGCAATAAGCATAATAAAAGATGCTTACTTAGTTAAAAAAACACTGATAAAGCATATGATAAGAATCCAATAATCCCAATAAAATCTGTATGAAGTAGTTTCATCACCAGAACTATTAGTCATTATCTTATCATTGAATTCATCTTATCAATAAACGAAACACACTACTTGAGTTTACTCTCGTTAAAAGCTTCAACCAAATGTGTATCTTTGCTCAGTTACCTTTTGTGCATTTTTTTTGAGTATTTTAAAAAAATAATAATTTAGTTGCAATAAAAAATAATTTAATTTTCAATTTAAGGCAGACAGATAATCAAAAATACTTCCCAACTGTTTGAAATAGTATAAAAAAAATTAAAAATAGTATCAAATAATGAAAATTAGCTTATGAAGTTAGTGTTTGATCTAAACCAGCTTTACTATGTAACCACACTTATTTCGGCTTACTGATGATATAAGCATGGTTTAATTTTTTAAATTAGAAGTACCAGAATCCTATCGAAGGCCATTCTCCACCACAAGAAATGGTTGAGAAATATAAAGAAAGAAATAAATAACAACTGAAATTAAATGAAATGCAAAATTATAATTAAAAATATTTACATATTGATATAAATAATGATCATTGGAGAAATAATAAA
This sequence comes from Stegodyphus mimosarum, assembly GCA_000611955.2. NCBI lineage: Eukaryota > Metazoa > Arthropoda > Arachnida > Araneae > Eresidae > Stegodyphus > Stegodyphus mimosarum. Next base: position 90,834 of record KK115291.1, on the reverse strand, counting down.
TTATATTAAACTAATGCATTTTAAAAAAGAAACCACAAAAATGAGTAAATATTTTCCCCCCCTTTTTACAAAAGGACTATATTGATCACAATGCTTGGTACACTGAGGATAAAAGAAAGGTTTTGATTATATTCTTTGCAGTCAGATAAAAATTACTTTCTTTTTTTTAAATTCTAATTTGAGACTTCATGATTCAATCAATAGAGTTAATATTCAATTTCCTGAAGAAACAGAATTTTGAAATCAGAAGTATTTGCAAGATTCAGCTTACTCATGTAAGTGCAAATATATTTCTGCCAACCATATTTAAATTAAATATCTTGTTCTTAAGACTTTTTGGTATTTGTGTATTAATGTAACCACCTTGGGTATGTTTGACAATTTTTCACACACACACAAACGAATGATCATTTGTAATAGAAAAAAAAATATTATACACATATTTGACATTTTATTTAAGTATTTATCCCGAAAATTAATCAATAAATCTACTTAATAAATCAAATTTTGTTCCTGTTGCTTTAATGAAAATTTTATATCTACAGCTTTAAGAATAGATTTAAAGCAGTTGATCTCTTTAGCAATTTTGGGCAAAATAATACATTTGAGCAGAAATTGTTTCATGATTTCTCCAACTATCACATACAACTCATACTTTAAAATTAAATGTGAACAATAACATAAGTTGCCAATAAAAATTAGTTACAGTTTGGCAAATACTGAGAATTTAGCAACTTCAACTAAGATCGTTGTACTTTTCAAGTTGTGGAACCTTTCTGTCCTGTTTATTTATAAATAATGATGATAGTTTTTACATTTATAGAGATTACTTCTGCATTTTATTTCTGATTTTTTATGATTAATTTTTTGCCTCATTCTGTTATAATGTTAGGTTAAAATAAAAAGGAAATTTGCCAGTGATGGAACCAGAACTTAGACTATACAAAGCTAATTTTTTTTTCTAAATATGTAATAGCATACTTAACTATTAATGCAAATAATGCTTTAACTCCCGTTTTCTTGTGGGGTAGAGAATTAAATTCCTGCCTACTGTACTGCACAAATAAATTTAATTTATTAACATGCTGAAATGGGAAGGGAATACACAATAATAACAAAGACAATTTTACCTTATAAGATAAGCCTGTACTGCAAAATTTTTTACTTAATGGATAACTGAGCAAATGAGTGTTTTGAACACCACCATAACAGCAAGGACAGCACACAAATGATGCTTTGTTCTTTATACACTGCTGAATAACAAGGTCAGTGGCAACTCCACAAGCATGCAAAGATACTCCCATATCGAATGATCCTTTGAAATAATCTAAATTGCACTATAAATATGACAGAATATTTTGAAATTTAAATAAAACATCCAGATACAAGAGCTAATTAAGATTATGAAAATAATCAACATGTAATATTTTGAAATTTAAAAAATAAAAGTATCAAGATACAAATGCCAATAAAGATTATGAAAATAATCAATATGTAATTCTGAAACTTAAATACAATATCAAGATAAAGATGCCAATTAAGATTATATAAATAATCAAAATGTTATCATTCATAAATTTGATTAACTAAGACAACATAAACTTGAACAAAATAAAAATGTGTACTAACTATTTTGAACAATATGCACTGGGAACCCAAAGTAAATAAAACAAATCAATTATTCAAATAAAACTAGAAAAAAAACTTGCATTATTACTTTTTGGTATTATTATTATTATTATTATTAAGTGCACATATATTATCCCATTTATTGTGATCATCCCACTGAAGCTCTCGCCAAGTGGTATGATTAATGCCAGTTATGGATAAGCATGACATGACAACACATTCGTAACATCTGTGCTTTCATTCAAGGTAACCCTGACTGATTCTCAATATGTCATGCTTTGTTTTCCTGAACAAGGACATAAACTAATTGTTATTGTTGTATTTTTTCTTGCATTCTGGAAAAATGATTAAAATTTAAGACCTGCCTTCTACAGAGCAGCAAGCAGTGGATTATTTTCATGGGATCCTACCATCAAAGAAGTGTGTGTGAATGGACAAAACATAATTAGATTAATATAGCCAACAAAACAGTCATAGATTGGAGCATAGCAGGAGGTTTGTATTCAGAGTGTTCTAAACAGTGTTTCTGGTAAAAATTGAAGAACCTAACAAAATAGTAAAAATCAACGAAAGCCTTTTTATGAAGCACAAAAATGGAGTGAGTCAAAAGGCAAATCTTCATTAATAAAGAGGCATCAATTCCTTCAGAATTCTGCAGGCACAACTTTGGGAGGATTTCCCCGAATTTCATAGTCAACTTTTTTTTTAATTTTAATTTCTAATGAATAAATATATATTACAAAGAAACATAAAAAATAGATTTTAATCACAACTATGAGTAAATATAAAGCTTATTTAAATAAGCTCCTATAAGCTTATTTTCACTCTACCTAGTTACAAACACCATCCTCAAACATTGAAGAAACAACAATAAGTATACATAATCATTCTCACAGAATCAAAAAATGAATGCAATTCAAATAATTTCCTATAAAAAACATATTTTAAGTTAATTACAAATGTTAATTTTATGTTACTTAAAAAAGCACACAAGATAAAGTGCTAAAAGAAACACACCAAGCATAGACATAAATGAAGTGTATATCAAACATACACAATTGCTTTCACTATCAACTCATACATACTATATCATATATACTATATTATCATTTACATACAGAGGCTTTTATATCATATTATATGGAATAAATCACACTGGTCTCCAAGACTTTAGTGTCCAACTGCATTATAGAGGAAACAACTACAATAACATGTTAATAACAACAGAAAGATATATATCATAAATTTTTACAATTCTTACAGCTTCTAAAGCATCTATCCTATATATCTATCCAATGTTGCACTGCATCTATCTAATGTAGTACAACAAGCATCTAATTTTTCCACATATTTTTGTTCAATTTTGCTATCCACTTGCTTGAAAAAAATTCAGTTACAACCATGGTAATATATTGTATCAATCCCATTAAATCTTGGATCAATAAGATGGGGTTTTATCTTACTTTCAAAAGACAATTTCTGTTTACATCAATGAGAAGCTATTAAATAGATGAACTCTGCAGGTGCAGATGACTTACAACAAGCAGCCTCAGTGCTTTAATCACTATACCTCAACACCAATGAACTCTTTTAACGGTGTTTACTGAAATAATGAAGCTGTTATTCTCTTCAACAAAACAGCATTACACTAGCTACAAACCTAACTGGTTTAAATGGAAAACATTTACTGTAATGCAGAGAGCTAACAACATGTAAAGTCCATTAAAAAAAATTTTTATGTTGCATCTTTCTGTTAATACACAGTGATATGCTAAAATCACTAAAATTACCATGACTCACTTTATAGTTCAATCTTTCACTAATTAAGTATCACTGATATGCTGTATTCATCACATTCACCTACTATTCACAAGTATATAATATTTAAAGATAACTTTATTTTGCTTAATTTAAATTTCTCATAACTTAACCAAGTGGAAATTCCTCCAAAATGTCTGAAGGTTAGAACATGACCTCCCTTGTAATATTTCTGCAGTGCATACAATTTTAATACACTGCTCATCAAAATTAAAGGATAATCTGAAAAATTATACTTACTCATTAAAGTGTTCAATCAGTGCACAGTGGTGTAGTTATTTACATTAATTATCTGCAAATGAATCTAAAACTGGACTTCTGTGCACAGGTCAGAGCATAAAATATGCAAATTAAGTAACTGACAACATATTTCACAAAAGATGGAAGTTAGAATTCAGGTTTGTTGCAGTACTTTTAAGTTATGTGGTTTCTAAGAGCAATAAGTACTCATAACTCAAAGGCATTGCTTAAGTGCATATTTTGCTAATGAATATGAAAGCTTATCCATATTGAGCATCTCTAACATTAGACAGTACCACTCGAATGGATTCGCCAGTTTATTTAGCAGACTTCAGCCTGACTCAGCCTATGTGAGGTGTCTCAGGTTGCTGAATTGGAGCATGTTCCCTAAACCCTCTAAAATCTGAAAAGTGCACTTTCAGAAGAGTGGTGTGCAATTACACAAAACTTGAACCTCGATTTGGTAAACTGTATGAAATCAAGATTTGAGGTTTCTGTTAGAGGTGACCACATATCATACTAAAGAAAGATATGCTGCAAAACAAGAAAGATCACTTTTTCATCATTTTAAAATTTCCATAAATCTGAATTTAAATTCAATATTTTAAGACTGATCAATCAATAAACAAAATAATTTATGCACAGTAATGCTTTTGGGCAAATTCTTTTTTGTAATTTTTAATAACAAATAGTAGTTTTATTTCTGTCAATATCCTCCTCTAATTTTGATGAGCAATTCATATAAAAATAATTTTTACACGTAATTAAATATCTTCATAATTATTCAGAATTATTTCTTTCTGATCACCTGTATTCCTTTCATATCTTCAAAATTACAGATCAAGATTCTAAATAAGACATTAATGAGTGAATTTTTATCTATTTTATATGTTATTGTTTAAAGAAATAAAGCTATTGAGACTAACAATACTTACTTGAAAAAAGGCTACATTTTTCAAATTTAAAGCTTCAGCTCTGGATTTTGCTCGCTGCATTGATGATTCTTTATTTTCAATCAAAATGACCTGAAATTTTAGAACTGAATTACAATTTCAACAGCTGCATAAAAAATGAATGTCTGTATGCAGAATTTACTGGAATGAATAATTAATTTCACACTGTTGGTACTAAAGTAAATTAAAATTCAGGGTATCCATAATTATTGACTACATTTCAAAATTATACAACCCTACCCCTTCCCCCTCCTAAAAAAACTAGAAGAGATAGATACAAAATGATCTTACTCATAACAATGTCATTACACAATTTAATAAATTTTGACGTAAAGTCCATTGTTCATCTTAATACATCCAAGTAATACTTGATTCCCTACATCTGAGGAATTATGGAATTATAGAATTAATAGGAGCTGTGATATGCTAAAAGGCCTTTGATAAACACGATCTTAAGCATAACCTCAAAGTAAAAAATCCAATGGAATTATATCTAGACAGCAAGGAGGCCATGGGATAAGATCACTATGACCCATCCATCTGTTGTAAAAATGATAGTTTAAGCAATTATGTATACATATTGACCAATGGGAACACATGTCATCTTGTTGAAAAACAATGTTGTCGTATCTTTTGACATGTGTAGACAGATGTCTTTATGAAGAAAAAAGAATCAGTAACTTCATTTTTTGATTGAGCACATTCATTAAATTTCAAAGAAATAAGCTCTTGTTCAATTAAAGCATGTGTTAATTCATTACCCCATATGTGAGAGTTGTGATGATCCACATAATCTGATGCATGAAATGTAGATTTACAATTAAAGCTAACAGCACTGAAAAAGTTTTTGTTGTTTTCAACTCAATTCAACATGTCCACAAAAATTTACATCACATATTGTGATCTTCTAGGGTCTTTTGTACTGTTTGAATTTCATGTGCATGAAGCTTTTCTTTCTTCTTTAAGATATCTCAAACTGTCAATTTTGGAATACACAGTTCTCAATTTACATTATGAATGAATTTTAGACTTAGATGAAAACAGATATGGTCAGATGACTCACTATTCAGGCTAGGCCTACAGGCTCCTTCTCACAGTAACATACTGCCCATTTCTTAAAACTGTTTGTCAATTGCTTAAATAAATTTTTTTGTAGAGGATTAGAATCCCATTCTACACTGTACCATCTTTTAACTTCAGTATTAGACTTTAATTCCATATGCCATAAGACACATATAGCTTTTTGCAGTACAGATGCCATGACTATTGACTGCAGTTGTCACATATAGTTCTCATCATATTGAATATAACGCCAACTATTGACTTCCCCCCCAAAAAAAACTTTACAAGGCATAGTAAAACTTGAAATAAAAAAACAGACAACTCTTATACTTTTTTTAACATAATTTTGAAAGCATCCAATATTTTTCAAACAATATAAACATACAATATAATATTGCACTGAATAACAGTTGGAAATAATGCAACATAAATTACATTCACTGACTCAAAACCATAGTTCTTTCTCATAATAATTCTACTGATAGGTTTCTTATCATTGATGAAAACTTGAGAAAGACTCATAACATTTTTGAAGCTTGAACACTAAGATAGTTTTGCCAGAAGAGAGCAATGATACAAACTGCAAAAATTATTAATTAAATATAGAACTACTCAAATGAATAGTTCTTCATAAAAATAATTTTCAAACATGACAGTAACCTAGGACCAAAAAAATAAAAGATGTTAAAACTCAAAAGTAAATACTGTAAAAGCAAAATGACTTTACTGAAATTAACATCAAATAAAAAAACATCAAACTATTTTGACACTTTCTGATTATTTCCAGTCACATTTTGTCGCTGACAAAAAAAGCATTCTCATTAACATTTGCTTTTATTTGTAGTCCACATTCTTAGTAAATATGATTTCATCAACTTCTACAATTTTCTTTCCTATTTATTCAATGAAGTGTAGATATAGTAATCAGTTGTCATTCCTAGTGATATATTGAGTGCCCTTTTGCAGTATCTGAAAGGTACCATTTCATAATGCCAACTGTGAAAAAAACCATAATGTTGTTGCAAAGGATATTTTAATACCCACAAACCAATTTTTAACATAAAAAATGGATTTCTGATGTTTTCCCTTTCAAAAGCATTATCATGAGGCCATTTCAGCAAATTGTTTAAGTTATACTTACATTTGGTCACAATATTGAAAAACAGATAAATAGGAAAAAAAAATAGTAGATGAAAATGAGATGCTTAATAATTGCTATTATTAAACAATGACTATTCTGTATCCATGTATGTTCCTTGGATTGTAAAAAAACAGCAGGACCTAGGGTCATGAAATCATGAAATTTTGAATATGCATAATTCTCCAAATGAACATGTGTTCCTTGAAACATAAATTCTAAATTTTTATAATGTTTTTCATTTATTTTCTAATGCATTTTGTGTGAATATAATGAATATTTTGTTAATAAGCTCAGTGATTTAAAAGCAACGTGTTACCACTTGACAAAACATAAGAAATTTTATGTTTCAAATTTAATTGGAAGACTTGTCAACTTAAGCACTATCTATTGCCATTCTGCAAAGAGTAAGATATTTGCCTTTTGAATTTAATCAACAAACTGGGTGATCACTAGAAATGTTTTGCCACAGCCTGAAATGAAATGTTTTTATCTTCCATGTGTCAATATTAAATATTCGGCAACGATGCTTAATTGTTTGTCAAACTTTATCTGCTCGTTATTAATTGACATACTAAAAGCAATAAATGCAGTTCTTCTATATTAATGCTACTTACTAGAATCATTACACGTCTTTCTTTAAAATAACTATTTTAAGCAGCTGGTGGCACAAGTTGGATGGTCATAAGTAAAAACAAGTGAATCCATGGAAAGAAAGCACAGTAGTAAACACAAAATGCAATGAGCATGTTGCCAAAAATGTCACCAACAAAATGTGATGAGAAAGTACAGTATGCACCATATGCTAATGTAATGAAAAAAGGCAATGTAAGAAAATAAAATTATCTCACATGTATTAAAGGCAGAAAGATAAAAAAAATTTAAACTCACAAAAAGAATACCGTGCAGATCAAAAGAATCTGATGTATAAAAAAAAAAAAAAATTGTGTTAAACTTTAACAACTATTTGAAGATGTAAACATAACAGGATTCAATAATTAAGAATCAGTACTTGAACAACAATAAAAATTTTCAAATATTGACATCGGCTTTGAGCTACTATTTAAAACTAGGCATTTTCCCTAATTTACATGGCTAATTTTATTCTATAGTTGTTACTTATATTTCATAAGGAATTTTCAGAGAATAATCAATAAATATTTAGTGGTGTCATGATATCAATAATATAAACAAATTGTCTGCCTTTCTGCACTTATCCATTAGTATTCTATTGAGCTCAAACTGAAGTGGATTGAAAAATTAATAAAATCAAATAATTTTCAGAATTTTCTTGACAGACATACTTGTAACTCCTGCACACATTCAAATTTTATACATCTTCTTCAGTTTTGAAAATTCCTTTCAATTATTGTTTAACTCATATATGTTTATCATTAGAAGACCACGCAGCCTATGTTCCAATTAAAAACAAATACATTTTACATATCTTTTAACTTAATACTGCAGCATAATTCAAAAAATTATGAGTGTTTATTTATGAAATAAATTTTTATTATTTGTTTCTTTATTAAGAACATAAAAACACACATGGGGTGTTTGCCTAATGAAAAGAATGTTTTTGTGGAGGATTTCCTAAGGAAAACTTTCCCTTATATGCATATTACACAAACAGAATACAATGAAAATGAGCCATGCAGCTCATCCATTCATCAGGATTCAGATCCAAATAGACATACTAGTATTTAGCTTTATTAAGCATTCAGCATAGGCAATTTCTAATTGATTTTTAACCCATTTAACTGCACATAATAATTAATTAAGGAAACAAACTGTCTGTAGCAGAAATATCCAAACATATTACCACCCTCATAAAGATTAGTTTAATGTGTATGAAATTTCTTCATATTATATTAAAATACTTTGGTTCAGCATATATCATAAATTAATTTTGCTAGGCAACATGTATATTACTATCATTTAAGGGGAAGGAACTAACAGACTAGAAATTATGAAAAGGGAATGGTTTCATTTGCATAGTAGAAATAGTATTTTATAAAAAACATAGTTTCACATCCATGTTGCAAATCTCATTTACACAAAATTTGTATCTTCTTTCCCCAAAGCTTTGGTAACTTTTAAATATTTAAACGTAATATTAGATTTAAAATACACATTTAATAAAATTTACAGTTTAAAAAGATATATGCTCTAAACAAATAATACCTTTTGACAACACATACACATATATGCAAAAATTAAACAATTGTTTACATTTAAAAAATTCAGAAAACTTACTTTACAACTTGGTAGATAATAGGCCAAAAGCAATCCAACATGCCCCTATAAATAATAAATAAAAACTCACACACATTTTTAAATAATTTTTAAAAGCTCTAATAACATAATTTTTGAAAGAAAAATCTATTCTTTAGAAAGAAATTGATATTGTTGTTGCTCATGCTCACTTCTCTAACAGAGTCAGCCCAAGCCAACGAGAATTCTCGTGCCAAGGAGCGCTAGATTACGCCATGCATGACGTTCAATGATGTTTTGGGACTGATTGCATATTCATTGTTCACACCATATTCTCATACCTTATCCTTATGGTTCCAGAGAAAATCTCGACTCATCAGTAAACATGACATTGCCCTAGTCAAACACATTCCAACTGACATGTTCCCGGCACCACTGTAATCGTGCTCCTCTTGATTGGACGGAAAAAGGAACACAAACTCTAGGTACCTGGGCATACAGTCCACTCATATGCATGCTTGCCAACCTAAGACACTCAAAACTTGGGAGGATTTTTTTAGAAATCGGGAGATTGATTTTCAACAACAAAAAGATTTTTAAATGATAAAAATATATTTTTTAATAATAAATTAACTTCAAACCATTACTACTTAATATCTGAAAGTTTAGTTACTAATTTTTGAATGCAAACAGTACAGTGGTCCTTTCTTTCCATAGAAAAAAGTAGCTTTTTGTTTTTTCAATAGAACTTTTGTTGTCCTTGTGTTTTTGTGTACGAACATGTTTGAGAACATCGGCAATTCCACCAAGCGAAATCGAAAAATCACAGTGACAAACGGTACACATCGCAAATGCATTATATTTAAGGAAGTATTAGACGAAAAGTCATCTGTGTACGATTTTTGAAAAGTACCTGAGTATTTTGCATTCTTTGCAGACATAACTAATACGAAATATCGTAATTTCTTAAATTATTTCTCGAAAGCACATACGTTCACACAGGTCAGAGATAAGATGAACGAAATAACAACCTTCATTTTGCTTACTAGGCTAATATGTGCCAGATGACACGCAGTGGCACTTGATGCTCACTGGAGAAATGAAACATGATATTTTCAGACACGTGTTCTCACTCCCAAAACAGAAACGTGCCATAATTTCCCACTGATGAAACTACTTTGTTTTTGTGTGTAGTCTAGAGAAAAACCAGGTGCTTTCATACACCTCACCTTCTCATACACCAGGTGCTCTCACTTTTTTGGGGGATGAAAATAATGAAGTATTAATCCAAGCTACATAAAAATCATAAGAAATTTTAATAAGAGAAGGTTGGGAGAAATATATTGTAAATCAGGTTGGTGGGAGAACGATCAGAAATCGGGAGAGTTGGCAACTTTGCATATGTAATCTCCGGCATACAGTAGCTGCAGATATCGCCTTACCAATGGACGATGTAACCATAGATGTCACACGTGTGGACGTCGCTCTGCGATTCCGCTTGGCTACAATAGCAATATATCGATCTTCTGCGGGGGTTGTAACCCTTGGGCGACCAGCTATGGGCCTTCAGACAACTGTCTGTGTGGTTTGGAATTGTTTCCATAAACGTGAAATTACAGAATGATGAACGCCGAAGGAAAGAGCAACATCTGTGATCAACTGTCCTGCTTCAATGTGCCCCACAGCATGCCAGCGCTCAGAACCTTCTATTCGTCTTCTGGAAGTCATAGAAACATGTATGTCTTGAAAACAAATTGAACGAAAGTTTTAAACACCTTCTATCAGCCCTTACAATCAACTTTTGTAACCCTTTATAAATCTGGCTTCTTATAAGACTGCCTTTTTTGCATATTTCTTGACATGAAAGCGTGATTGACTGTTACCTAACATATTTGCATACTTCCATCTACCTCTGCAGCGAATTGCATCCTCTTCAATTCTGATTGGCTTCTGGAAATTAGCATTTTCTTTCCGTGTTTAACTTTTGGAAGTGAGTGTATTTTAGAAGAATGAAGTTAAGTCAGGTGAATTTAGATGGCAAAAGAAAATGGGTACAATGCATTGAAGTATCATAGCTCAGAAATTCTTTGTTTGAATTCTGAATAGTGACTGGGCAAGAGTTTTCAACAACAGACATCAGTGCAGATGTGGGAGTTGTATATGATTTACAGGAATATAAATACGACTACATTACACATTAAATGATGACTATACACAACAACAATTATATCAAATATTAAATCTCAGTTACATTACACACAACCTTGACTATATTATATAATGAAAATGATACGATAAATTTAGAGTGAGATTAACTAAATTCATATCACATTGGAATGGTGGGATATACTAATAGATAGAGCATTATATCATAATATTTAATAAAAGAGTACTGTTCTGTTATCGTATTCAGATTAAAAAATGTATGAATGTATGCACATATGTATGTACAAATATATGTATACATACACACAATTCACACTTACATTACAACATATATACATGCATACATTGCTGAATCCGGTCCTGGTAACAGAACAGTACCAATATAAGTTTCCAGATACATTCTGTAACAGAAGAGATACTAGGTTATGCAAATAGAGAATTTAAATAATTAAAGATATCTAGAAATTTTTTCTTACATACTCCATTGAAAGGAAATCTAATAGAATGAAAATATTGCTGTAAGTTTTCTCACTTAAATGAAAAAACAAGCTCTGTTTTTTCAATCGTATTTTAAAATCTCCATTATAAATTCAATGAAATGCTTTTTTTCAAATTTAAAAACATGGACTTGAAACCCTTAGTGAATGAGTACTGCATATATACAATCAAATGAGAATCTACTCCCCCCCCCAAAAAAAAAAGAGAGAGAGAGAGAGAAGGTAGAAGAAATGCAGAAGTACCAAAGGCAACTTAAACCTGAAAGATGGCTAGGTATTTGTAAAACACTGTTTCTGAATAACAGATGAAGTCCTTTGTCTACAGCATTACAAATTAACTTCACTTTTGTTTATCCTCCTCAATTTTTCCCCTCTCTGTCATCATCGGAGTTACAAATGAAGGGCTGATCAACTTTTTGCAGTTAGAAGAGGAGGTGCACTACTGTAATTATGGTAATGAAGACTGAGCAGAATTCTGTCACCAGGACTAATTTATAAAAGATTGTCAAAAATAAAAGTTTTGAATAGTTACACAATTCTTTTTATATTACTAACATTTAATAAATTTAATCTCTAGACTCTGTTGCCAAAAAATACATTACTTACCTAATTTTGAATATCATGCTTCTTAAAGTCGCCTGATGTAGCAGTACCTTTGTCCCAGCATTGTTGTCAATGCTGGAATATGTCCTTAAAGTTACTTTGTAGAAGAGTCTATAATCCTTTGTAATTTCAGCTGGACTTTGGCAAAAATATGAAAACAGCAACCTTTCAATTGCATCATATCAAGAAGGGTAAAATCTAGTGAGTAGTGCAAAAGTGATAATATAGGACTGGTAAGAAACTCAGTGACAATGTGCCTTGTCACTGTAGAGAATAAAATGTGCATAGTTATCTTCATTTAGAATTACTCAGACAGTTTGATAGTTTATATCCAGAATATCTGAGATAAAGCAATGCCCCCCATTTCTTGAAAATTCCCACAATTTCACTAGCTGGCATATTAAAATGGCATAATGCTTAGGGTGGTACCGAGGTGATAAGGTGATCCAGCTATGATTGGAAATGCAATAATCGCATTTTGTATTTAACCAACACTTCTGCCTCTCATCGATCAAACTAGTTTTTCCAAAATTTACAGTGAAATCATTTAACACTTTTTGGGGTTAGGATTTAAGACTGAAATGACCAAAAAGTCAGAAATAGAGAAAACAACCTTTAAAAAGTACAGTTATATTTTCTTTTAAGCATGCATTTAATGCACTAGATCACTTATTTCTCAGGAACTTTGTTAGAGAGAAAAATGTATTCTCTTCAAAGGTGCGCAATTATAAAACAAACTTTTTGATCATCCTATTTGCACTTCCAGTTTCAATATGTGGGAGAATGTCAATATTTCAGCAAATTTTTGTTTACATACAGCAACAGCCAACCCATGCATGTATCATATATGAGTAAAATCATACAGGAAGAATATCTATGGAGCATATCTCAACGGCTATAGTTAAATAAATTCCCTTCATTGTAAAAATTTAACTACCTGCCATGTAAATTTATGTTTTGCTTCATAAAATTTATTGTTTCTTATGAAATGCTCCATTTTATTCTATTGATGAAACAGAACATTACCTATGAGATGCAAAATTAATGAAGTAAACATTTTTTCAGAAAGTCACCAATTCAATTCCTGCTTTTTCATGAGAGTGCAGATAATTAGGAAGTACCATAATGATTTAGGAAATAGAAAACACTTGCGATAAATGGGAGTTCCATACTGAATATTGAGTATGATACTTAAAAAGAAAGGGGGCGCTTTTGTGCCCATTTCAGTAACAGCAGTTCTTCGTTCTCATTCAAGGGAATAGAGAAATGAGAAAAGTTGTTGCTATCAGTGTAAAGAAGGCAATACTGAACTAGGTACTTTTTCATGCTTTAAACTGTATTGCATTCAAAAGTCATTACTAACATTAGCTGCTCATAATGTAAATATTTTAGAGATCTGCAACTTACTCCACCTGCACAAAATTCAACGATAGTTTGAGTTGGCAGAGCTACTTTCAGAACAGCCGTAACTATGCTTTCAATTTGTTGACATTTTCTTGACACTCGTTTTTCTGGCAGATCTCCTAAAAATAAAACCAGTATTTGATATCACTCAGGACATCTGTAAAGTTAAAATGTTAAATGTAAAAGTCTATTTCAACAGTACCTAAAAATAGCCATCTATTAACACTTTTGAAGCTTAAAATACAGAATTTCTGATGCTTTATAGAAAAGTAGTATTTGAACACAATTAACTTTGCTTTTTGTTGCAAATATGTGGATACGGTTGCTCATAAATGCAGTAATCCAAATAAATAAACAAAAAGGAATATTACTTCACATTTTATACATTATAAATTGTGTTAATTAAAATACAACAAATTTTTCAAAAGTTTACTGACTGTTGGATGTGTTGGATGTTGACATGATAGACCCACTCATTACTATGTATAGTCCTTCAGCTAAACCTCTGTACTTTTTATTGTTCACTGTTTGTATGACTGTATTATTATTTATCCCTTACACGACCATTGTTGTTAATCATTCCTCAAAGCAAAAAGGTATAAAATATCAAATTATTGTCATTCCGATTGAATGATAATAAAATTATATTTTATGCAATCTGTTATTCAAGAAGTTCTATAGCTGTATAGTTATAAACTTTCTTAATAAGAGATTGCCCTATTTAATCTTTTTCAGATACCTTTATGAAATACAGTTATTTAAATTTCCTAGAGCTCCCCAAGCTTCCTTCAGGAATTATAGCAAAATGGTTTTCTCAGCACTGCAACATCTTTATTTTCTTTAAGAATTAAAAGTTACTGGCTTTTCCAATGCTACACTATAAATACAGATACATACACTGCATACAAATACATAAATAAGTAAATAAAGAAAGAATAGTTCTTTATCTCCCATTCTAATTGGCTAATTAATAAACTTACACTTCCATATTTCATTTCTCAGAATGAAATTTGCCATTGTTCTACCATACGTATTTTACCACAAAAGTGGAATTTTCTAATTTATTTTAGAATAATAATTCACTTTCTGTTTTTCATTTTACATTTAAAATTATGCCCAAGTTTCATAAAACTTGTATGAATACTACTTTAAAAGTAATGACCAAAGTTTTAGCTTCATACAGTTTGTTGAATTTGGTTTATATCTTCCAATATCACTTTTTCATTAAATTTTTTCACATAACCTTTATTTTAACATAATCCAAACAAAACTCAAGCATTTTACCCAATTTCTTTTAAAAGATTTAAATTCTAAATAAGTTTTCTAAATTTTTAGAAAATATATTCTAGACATCCTATAAAAATTGGCATTTTTTAAACACATTAAAAAAAGCAGTTTTTATTCAGAAGTTTCAGTTATATATCCATGATTAAAAGTTAAAAACACTTTATGAAAATTCAAATTAACATAAGCTTAAAAGCAATAGGAGCACTGAATCCAGAAACCAAGTGTTATTCTTGGATTATTCAATTTTACAATAATAACAACTTTCTCCTCCCTTTCTTTTGCTGTGTTTGACTTCTTTCATAAATGAAATTCAACAGATTGACTTTTAGCAGCATAATAATATATATTTTAATTTAAATATGATGGTGAATTTGCCGAATTTTCAAAATTAGAATTATATCAATAATTTTTAATGTTATTTAAGGAACAGAGTAAGTGATCTATCATCTGCATTTTATATTCATGTCTTTAAATATTTTCCTGTTAAAATAAACAAGTTTTTATTTTGCTTTGTTTTCATCTATATGGATTTTAATTTTATGCAATTGTACATAACATCCCTAAATGTCAAAAGTAACAGAAAGGCACAAAAATCATAATGATTTGCAGCCTGAAATGATATATTTCCAAAACTGCAGAGTATTTTTAATTTTTTACCTTCACAGATGTAACTTATTACACTCTTTTCTCCAATTATATGAAATTTTCAGTTCATTTTTCGTGGAAATTTTCTGACATAAAATAAAATCTGCTTCAAATATCTGAAAACTACCCTTTCATTGCTAAGGTGAAATACTTTGCTCAGATTGTATTTTTGGGTATTATGGAATTACTTAATCACATAAATCATTACTAATTTAGTTTAAGATTAAATATGTAAAATGTGGTTGACATTTTCATAGAAAAAAATTAAGACAGCAAGACGCATGCAGTTCCCCTCCCTGGTATACAAAAATAATTAAATAAAATGTAATGACTGAGTTCCTCTGGCTCAGTTAAAGGTTAGACATTAGCTATTTTTTATCAAATAAAAGGACTTTAAACTGTATTAAATCTTCCAGAATTTTGAGCATTAGGTTTTAGTTTGACTTTTTTGTCAATATGCAGTGTCACTATCATAAGAATACAGCTCAGATTTCCAGATGACTTTGATCTTCTGCAGGTATAACTATAGAATATAATATATTCCTTGACTAGGTCTTATTATCTTAGTCCAGAATTGAAAATTGGTGCCAAATTTCATATGCAAATAAATACAAACTACTTAAGAAATTTTTATAAAACTTGGTACTTTCAACATAATTTTAAGAGTTAACCAAAATATTGGGAGAGGGTTACCATATCATTTCAGACAAAAAACTTTTTATGTTGAAAAAAATATCTTGGACAATATGTTATCTATTAATCTAAAATGTATTTAAATCACACTTTCAAAACATTATTGCATTAAAATACGAAATGAAAAATACAAGATGAATTTGTCAATCAGCTAATTAAAATGAGAGATATGGAACTATCATTCTCCTTTCTTCACATTGTACATATATATATATGTATTAACGAAATGTGCCTTTTTTGGGCATATTAGTAATAAAAGTAAAATGGATTATTAGTTTTCAGAGATTTCCCTTGGTGAATTTAACAAAGAATCACAAAATATAGTAATTATTTAAATTTTGGGAAAATTAAACCTTAGACTGAAGTTGCTTTTTTAGTAAAATTCTATGCTTTTAGAGGAAGACAGGCAAGGAATCTTTCTTCTTTAGAGAGCAAAAACAATCCACTCAATTGCATAAGAAACCAAACAATTCAAACTAATTTGCTTCATTTTTCATGTAATGATTATTAGTACACAAAAAGTTAATATCAGTTATATAGTATGTGTCATTGATTTGTATTTTAAAAAGATAATTTTAAAAAATGAAATCTACTTGAATTAAACATAAATAAATAGAACATAAATGCTTTTTTTATTTGACTTAAGCATTTTTTATAAATGCCAAATAAAGATCCCAAGAAATGAGTAATTAAATATTAATATAACAATAATTTTAATTTTTAGAAATGATCAAGCATTTCAAATTTAAGTAACTATAAGATTAACTGAGTATAAGATTTTCAGGTAATTATAAGAGAAGAAATGCAAGTTCTACCATTAGCAGGATGAAGTTCAGCTGGTAAACTATTCCACTCCAATTCTGTGCAGTAGTTGGTGCTATATTTGGGATTAATGGCAGCTTTCTGCAATTAAAAATACAAAGAGAATCCTAAATAATGTGATTGAAAAAACTATATTATCAGTAATATGAAAAGAGACAAAAAGGCAAACTGATAAAAGTTACAAATAAAAAAATTATAAACATTCTTTAAATGCTTATGAAGAGAGCAAAAAAATGAAAGAAAAAGAGGAAAAAAATAATGCTGAAAACCTATTATGCTTTTTAATTCAGTACAATAAAATGACTGGTACTATCACTTTCAGAAAGCATTCAAATCATAAATGTAAAATCATGTTAGTTTCTTATGTATATGGTTAATTATAATATTCTCATTCCTTTGTAACTACTATTAATTAGAGGTTACAAAGGACCAGATTCAGAAATGCATTTATGTATGTATGCACATGTGTATATACACATAAATACATATATATGTGCATACACGTGCATATGTACGCACACATACATTCTTATGTTCATATATATATGCATGCGCAAACACATACATCCATTTCTGAATCCAGTCCTGATAACAGAACAGTATCTAATTAGATTTTTTTAACCTTTTCCTAGTACAGTTTTGTGGAAATTTTTCTCTGTCATTAGAATTTTATGCATTTTACACAGAAAAAGAAGGAGTTAAAAGGAAAGGAATTAAAAGAAGGGGCAATTAAAAAAAAATACTTTTTCTTAATGAGGCACCAGTGGCCAAATGTGTACCAAGTGCAAAATATGGTAGCCTATTCATATCATGTCAGGAAAAGCTGAGCAATGATACTACATGTAACATTTAATGTGTGCAATGCCAAATTTTTGCAATTCTCTGATGTTTTATCACTGTGTACATAAGAAAAACAAAACTGGCATTCTGCTTAGATGCACAGTGATCTGTTTCCATTAAAAAAAATCACAATTACAAAAATTCAGCATCCCATACAGACTTAGAAATGCACACACGCTAAACATTACACATATATATTATATTCATTACATATAAAATAGTTATTTTTTTCATAAAGCTTTATATATCACTGCTAGTGGGTCATATAAAAAGTCTGAACAGTTTTTTGCCAATAGATGGTGTTGATGCCTATATATCCGGCAACATTCCCCAATTGTCTCAAATGAACATGTACTTAAAAGGTGACATTCAGCTTCCACTGTTTGTGAAGATAGTTTCCTAGTTAATTGCTCATGTAAAAAGTTATATTGATTTGAAAATGACTGAAATATATGAAGAAATACACTACGTGATGCTTTTTTACTATGAAAAAGGTAAAAACACTGTAAAAACATGCCGAAAAATTTATGAAGTGTGCGGTGAGAATGCTGTGAGTGAAAAAAGGACCCAGCAGTGGTTTGCTCATTTGCATTCCGGAAATTTCAGTGTCAAAGATGCACCTCACTCTGGTCAGCCAATCACTGAAAAAGTCATAATTTTGCAATTGGTGGAGCAAGACCAGCACTCAAGCTGTCAGGAAATAGCGAAGACACTAAACATCAACCACATGACAGTTTGGAATCATTTGAAAAAAGAAGGCTACAAAAAGAAGCTCGATGTTTGGGTGCCACATGAATTACCGCAAAGAAATTTGATTGACTGAATCACCACCATAGAAATGCTGCTGAAATGCAATGAATTGGACCATTTTTAAAGCGAATCATTACAGGCAATGAAAAATGGGTGAAATATGAGAATATCAAATGCAAGCAATCATGGTCAAAGGCTGGTGACCCTCCACAAATGACTTCAAAGCCTGGATTGTTGCCAAACAAGGTTATATTGAATGTTTGGCGAAATTAGCAAGGAATTGTCCATTATGAGCAGTGCAACCTGGCAAAACCATCAATTTGACCCTCTACTGTGCACAGCTAGACCGTTTGAATGAAACAATCCAGAAAGAGAGACCAGAATCGACCAGCAGAAAGGAAGTTGTGTTCCATCATGACAACAAGTGGCAACACACATCTTTGATGACTCGGAACAAATTGACGAAACTTGGTTGAAGTTTTGATGCATCCACTGTATAACACAGACCTTGCTCTGTCTGAATAGCTTGATTACTGCTACTGACACAATCCATGGAAAAATGATTTGAAAATATGTTGAAATTGAAGGTATGGCAGGATGAAAAATTCTTTTGCTGCAAATAATGAAGACGCTGATACAATTTGCCAAGAAGAACTGAACTGAACTGAAATTAGATATGAAGAAGAAAGTAAACATAAATTCGATAGTGTGGATATGAAAACCCTATGACAAAATTTTTAAAATGCCGATCTTATATCCAAATATGTGGAAATGGTATTTAGTATATTGGTACCTTTCCTTACCTCATATCTTGTGAAATCAGGATTTAGTACTCTTCATCATATTATGAAAGAAAGACTGCCTGTATCCTTCCGAAAGATGAGACCATTTGTTCCTCACAAAAACTGAACCGGATATTCAATATTTTTCCAGCCTCAGAGATCTCAATAATTCAATTGACTAATATAATTTCTATGGCATGCAAAGTATATATAAAAAGATAGATTTAACTATAGTTATAAGGTATTTTCTCCCTCTTTCAGCATGCCTTCATGATGTAACAGTTAGCACACTCAGCTCGTATTCAAGAAGTCTGCAGTTCGAATCCCGATGATGGCATTGCTCATTGTTTCACGTGTCCCACATCAATATAACTTAATGACTCTATAGTGGCGTCCAAACTAAAAGGTGGTGAATGATGATTCTTCACCACCAGGATTTGACAACTGGGCCTCCTAATCTCCAGTTGCACTTTAAATGGGGAGTATATAAAGTATCTTCTCCTTCTTTCTGCATGCCTTCATGGTGTAACGGTTAGCCCACTTGGCACATATTTAAGAGGTCTGCATCGAGACCCGGCCTTTTCCCTATTTACTACTTCAAAATAACCTAATGTCTCTACACAGTGAGTTGTTTTATAAAGCTTTATTCTGCCAAACTTAGCAAAAATCTCACATAAAATACTTGGTAAGTAATTATTATTATATGCTTTAACTTCCTGTAACTCTGCTTTATAAATTTTTTAAAGCAAAGTTACTTCGCTACATTATAAATCACCATTACTGTTGAACCGGTGGGCAGTTAGAAAATCTTACTAACAGAGATACAAAAGTGGACAGTAGGTATAAAAAGGTTGACTACCCCTGCTTTACACAACAGACGAAGCACAGAGACGAGCAGCATGTGCTAGGACAGACAGGCAAAGCAAGAAAATGAATATGCATTCTAAAATAACATAGGAGGATCAAAAGGTATCTTGATCTGTGACTGGATAAGTGTAGTGAAAAATATTTTATACGTGGTAAAAATACTTATATATATTTTAATTTCTTATGTAATTAAAATTGTGTTAATTTCTGTAGGTTATGAGAAATATTAATTATAATTATTCTGGTGTACAAGTGATAACCAAAATTTTGAATATTAATTTTATCAGCGATGAACCGCGAATAAGAATGAAGAAATCCAACTACCCAGTATAGGATTAAGACATGTGATTAAGAGTACATCACGTTGTTTCCGCAATAACCCGAATGATAGGGATAAAATATGTGACCTACAGAGGATAGCAAAATAAAGTACTTACCCCAGACGTTGTGATAGTTGAAGAAGAAAATACAAGTTAATCATCTACAATTTACTCTATTTATTTTTCCTATCAAAAATTTTACTGCTGAACTCACACAAATAAAACAAGAAAATTAAATAATCAGATCATAACTATAGTCCTACTGTAAATGCAGAACGTCCATTCGTTTAACGATACACTTGGAGAGCAAATCGATTTGCATCGCTTTCTATAAATCACAAAA
>KK115291.1:54341-66889 GCA_000611955.2 Stegodyphus mimosarum | reverse complement strand
ACAATGGATGAGTCTTAAATTGCACAATGAGATCGTTCATGATTCTTGCTTAAAAAATATCATTCCATGCTGGATGAATTTTCAGAAACTGCATGTAGAATGAATATATTCAATAAAAAAAACTACAGTTGGCTTTCTATAAATCAGGAAACACATCATCGGACTTTTCAGGAAAGTTAAACGTGCATCAAGAAGCGAGGTGGTAGGTGAAGAGACAGTCGGTGAAAAGACAGGCCGAAGCCTGTCCTTCACCTTTGAACTCCTAGCAGCGAAGAGGGCAGAAACCGGTCCAACAACTGCCACCAAGGGCTTGGACGAAACGATGACGATTCTTGAAGTGATAGTTTGATGATAGATGCCGGCTTGCTAGCACAATAAGAGGTGCTCATTATGTAGGATTACAGAGGAAAGCAGACTGGATAAGAGGCGTTCACAGTGCAGGATTACAGAGGAAAGCAGACTAACTTCAGATTCATATATTATAAACAATTATTTTTTTTAGGGCAGAAAGGGGAATTAGCCAAATTTAAATGAGGAGTAAAAAGTACTACCGCCAAGTTAAAGTTAGTAGTTTGCTTTCATATTTTATATCTTATATATATACATATATACTGACACACAGAGGGGTAGGTCAAAAAACAACAGAAACACTTGGGAAAAAGAAGATTATAATGCACATAATATAATGTAGTAGGATTGCATGTGGCATTTAAAACAGTCTGAATCATCTTTGGAATAGACATAAAAGTCCTTGATAATCAAGAAGAATAGCAGAACTTTATTCTCTTTCCCAAAATAAACAATAATAATTTTTGTGTAGTTAAATTTAGTGATTATGAAGGTTAGAGAAAGTATATAACTACATCCTAAACATTCCTAGCTCTATGAATTAGGAAGTAATTTTGAAAAGCAGTCCTCTATCAGAAAAATATCTACATTATTAAAAAGGCATGATTGCCCAAAATGATCACATTTGTTATTAGTTACCATTTCTTTTCAAGTGGATTATGGGGCCAGCTGAAACTATAAAAAGGTACAAAGGGATTTTCCAACATGTGAAGGGAATTTCATCAGAATTTACTATAGTTTGAAGATAGACTCAGCTGCTTCTACCAGTGTTTCTCATGTGTAAACATGTCCTGAGTTGAAGAAATGTATAAAGACTGATTCAATGGCCTGTAATAAATTTTTGCCAAGAGCAATATTCCTCATTTTATGCCCTTAGCAATACTACAATTTCTGGTTATTTATTTATTTATTATTATTATTATTATTTTGGTACAAGGAATTTTGCAATAATTGTTCTGCTGTAAATATTTTGCTCATGCAGTTGTCTTCACATTCAGTCAAAAATTATTTCTACTGATGTAAATTAAAACAATACCACTGTACAATATTATATAACATACAACATTCTTCTAAAGCTAGTCAATTTACGAAATGTATCATAATAAGCTGCTAAAATGAAGAATACACACTTACTTGCAAAACTGATAATATTTTATTTGGGCTTTGATGCTTACATTTTATTTTATTTTGTGAAGGATCCCTAGAATGTGAAAAGATGAAATTATTAATAAAAGTATTCAAAATTTAAAACATTTACTTGCACATTAGATTTACACAAATAAATTACTTCTTTTACAACATACATTAGATTTGTAGACACAAAAAAGTTAATGAAATATAAAAAATTAAAAGAACTAATAGCCAGGAAATACTAAAGGTAATATTTCTTTTAAGATAATAAAATATTTAAAAAACATTATATGTGCATAATGAGCAGAAATTCCACTTACCTTTTATATAAACTTGTCTGATCTATTTGAGGAAATGTAATATCTATAGAATTTGATAATTCAGTTTTGCAACCAGTAATGGACAAACCACACTTCTCTGCTGTTTGTTTAACATATACATCAGAAAGCATTCTTTCATACCATTTAATTACATTTTCTAAATGAACCCAGCTTTGGGATGGAAGATTATCCTAAAAGAAAAGATCTGCACTGTTTCTCACACATACACACAATTACAAAAACACTTTTAATTAAAATAAACTGTTGTGTTCTAGCAAAGCTCCTTTTTAAACTACAAATAAACATTTCAAAACAAAGATATATAGGAGCAACCAGAGCCAACCTCAAACATAGGCACTATAAGCAGCTACCTTGAATATTGATTTTCAGAGGGTGTCACCTGACTTACACAAGTGATTAATTACTAAATATACATTCCACTTATTAAAATGCTCAATTTTTCCAGGTGCCAACAGCAATACATATAAGCAATGCTAGAATGCTGAAGCTGAGTCTTAAAGCAATTAATGTCTTAATATGAAAGAGGTGAAAAGCATAAAAGGCATTGCCATTATTCAGAATTTCATATTAGCAAGTACACTTGAAGTTTGGGAATACCTGAATGTGAATGAGTACACTTGAAGTTTTTCACTCCAGATTGTGATACTAATGCATGTAGAATAATTTATTGCTTATCTAACATTTAGTTAGATAGTTTGCTACTGAAAGTCTTAGCCCCTTTAGAAATTCACTACTTTATTTTGTAAACAGATGTTTAAGTGATCGAAACTGAGATATTTTATGTGCTGTACAGTTGGTGACCTGTATCTTTTTTTTCCCCTTAATTTTTTATTCTATCAAATAAGCAACATTATAGATTCTAAGTGAAATTTCATTCTCAGTTCTTAGTTCCTTATTAATATTTATCAGTTTTATAATGTAATTTTTTTATTTATCATTTCCCTATTTTAAAAACCTTTTGCCACTATTTTTTTACATAGTGGCATCACAATGACTTTAAATTAATATGCATAAATTATAAATTAAAAATCTACCAATTTTTTCAAAAATAATTCACTTTTTGCTTACAAGGCAAAGGTCTAGATGCCTGACTGATGAAAAAATTTATTCACTGTAAGAAGATTGTGAAAAAATAAGTGAGCTCAAATAAAGATTAAAGAAATACTTAAAATGAATTGTTATTGCTACAGAAAAATGATGAACTCTTTGTAGAAAATCATAATACAATTAAATGGCATAAACCACCACATAAAAATAAATTTACAAGAAGGTTGTTATTGAAAAATAATATCAATATTTATTATAATACTGAGTTACTCTTTCAATCTTGACATATTAATAACTATCAAAATAATAAATACCATCTTAATGCATTTCTACTAAAAAATTTTGAACACCACATATTATGTACTATATGACTGTTTATGTAATATTTTTAGGGTAATATTCTTCTGTTCAAGGGTTAATTTCCTAGCTTTTAAACCTTTGCGTATGAGTGAATGGTAACAAGTTTATACAGTAGATATTTTAGAGTAACAACTCTATAAACCAGGCATTGGGCAACCTTTTTTAGTCTTTGGGTCAAAGTCAACAAAAATGTGTATATTAGGAAGACATTTTGAGTGAATGGTATTTTCATTTTAAACGTCATTTTTGGTGAATAATAAAAAAATTTTACTACGAAGATAATTACAATATGGTTTAAGCTTTAACCTTAAAAGTTAAAATTCTAATTCTGATTATTATAAAACAAATATAACTGAATGAACTTTATTTTGCACCTCGATATCAATGGCTCCTCTGATGCTGAACTTGTGACTTCAGTTTAGTCAATTCTGGCATATAGTTAGTTATCTTAAAACAAATACAAGCATATTGAAATTTGAATACTTAAGCTGCTCCTGTTCTTAAAATAAATTTCCCATGCGAAAATATTTGCTTGTATTTATAAGTTAAACTAAAAGCAGATAGAATGCCAAATTAAATTTTTTAGCTATTGAATTTATTTTTGTGCTACTGAAAAACTGCTACAACTGAGACAAGAGTGAACTGAGATAATGACACTGGCATTGCCAAATATCTACCAAGGAATTAGGGATCGATGCTGCCAAACTTATTGATTTTTTCTTGAAATTATGTTACAATTTATATATTTTTAAAATAAAAATGCATGTTCATTACTTACATTACTACTGCAACTTTGACATAAAACAAAAATTGTATCCTTATTATTTATTTTCAGTTTATTGTTATGTACTCCTTAAGTGTTCACTTTCTACTTATGTTTTATAATTTATTTTTATATATTATACTTTATTTTCGGAACTCAAGTGGGTCACATGAAATTATGAAAAGGGTCACTCGGTGACCTGTGGCTCATAGTTTGCTAAGCCTGGCATAGACAAAACTCTGAAAAAATAAAAAAAATTTATTTCCTCAACTTTCTTTCTACTTTACAAAAATTTGGATTTCAGAGCAAAGTCTATTTCATCAGTCACAAAGGTTCAAGTGCCTTTTTCACTTCCAGGCACCTATTTCTGTTTCATACAGGTACCAAATGAGAAGCAATACAATCAAGTTCAATTATACTTTACACTGTTTGGTAATAATTATTTATCATTGTTTCTAAAGCTAGAACAATTTTCTTTACCTAAAGTTTCTATACTGATGTTATACTTCAATATAACACAAAATATACAGTTCATATTGGTTATAACAACTTCTTACAATCTAAAAGAGCATTAAAGGAAAAGGTCACTATAATAAAAATGGATTTAACATACTACCATTAGTTGGGACCTGGTGTGGAAGTCATTATGACGAAACCATACTTATTATGACTTATTATGCCAAACAGCCATAATAATCAACTGCATTATGGGAAAAAGGCTACCAACACTAGCTAAACGCTTACTTTCATAAACAAGGCCAGACAAAAAAAAAAGTATATGTGTTTTAAACAATTTGCAATTTAATATTTAATAATTTTAAAATTAAAAAAGATTAAAATATGAATATAAAGCAAGTTGCATAAAATCTTAGTTTGGAATTTTTCTATTATAACAGGCACCATGAAAGAAACCTTCTTCCACAACTGATCATCAAAGTTGATCAATGATTGAAAAGCAACACTAATTAACACTTCACGCATGTAACATAACTGTTCCACCAGGAACTGTTCTGCACATTTTAACTGCTGCTTATGCTAGTTAATAGAGAATAGTGAACCAATTTCAATCAAAATGTCTTGATTTTTCCCATAAGTTTTAATGTTGTACCTCTTGATCATTTTCATAAATTCTATTGCAAAGTAAAATTAAATTAATTCAATTAAAAACTGAATGACTACTAAGTATGACTTTGACTCATACTTAGTAGTAGTGGTAGTATAGAGTAGTAGTAGAATTTATATGGTACTTGTACATAAGAAACAAAAACCCTTTCAAAGTGATATTAACAGAAATTGCATGAATTACATGTTAGAATGGACTCTAAAAACTGTAAGAAAACAATAAATGTGACAGTAGTTTTTTCACAGTTTACTTTCTTCTGTAACGTTTTTGTTATTTCCAAGCATTTTGTGCTTGACAAGTTTATGCTGCACAATTTGTACTTGGCGATTTGACTTCACAGATGCTACTTACTACATACACACATTAAAAAAAGAAAAATAATAATAATTTCAATTTTTTATACACATTTCAGTTCATTTTAAAATTGATTTACTTAAAGCATAAATAATTAAATAAACGATAGTTTTAGAAATGAGAAAAACAACATACCAAGAAATAGTGGACACATGGAAAGACAATCATGTCAGCTAAAGTAAAATCAATTCCTTCTAAATAACAATGATCAAGACAAAAGTTTTCACTTTTTTCAGTTATGACAAGGTTTTTTAGTTTCTCAGAAATGTCACTGCTTGGTACAGGAACCAAATTATTATCATATATTACAAAATTTAGTTGTTCAGATTTATTTGCAGCAATATTTTTGTCTTCTTTAGAGTTATTCTTAACTTTTTTTGCAATGTCCAACTTTCTTTTTAAAATATTATGCGTTCTAACAGGTCGCTTTAAATGTGCTTCCAAAAGTGCCAAATTATCTGGAACATATGAAAGTGTATTCCCATACCTAAAATTAAAATGCACAAAAACATTACACTTTAATAAAGGCTATAAAAAAATGTAAGAAATCTGCAAATTTACATATAAACTGCAAATGAATAAACAATTTTAATAAAATACTAAAAAAATTAATTTCATACACTCAGATTTATATGAAAAATGTAAACAACAATGATATCATTAAAATGCAGAAAATGCAAAACATTCAGTTAAGGAGAAACAAATTGCTTCATTTTGCTAAATTATAATGGGAAGTACAGATTATGCTGGTTTTGCATTATTTTCATTTCCATATTTATTTGTAACTTCATATCAGTATGTAACAAATGTCAACACATGAGTTACTGCTTTGCATGTATGTAAGATATAATAAAATATGATGGCTGCTTTAAAAAAAATTGGTGACCTCAAAATTAGCTATCACAGATTTGGTGTTCTACCCCCTAAATTCATCTGTTCTCCCAGTTCGAGATTTTTCCATGTTATGTAACACTTAATGCAGATACCTCTAGTCCAATCAAAATAATTATAAACCAAAACTTTTTTAACTTGAACTGAAACTTTTGTTCCCTCTCTTCTTCCTTTGAATTGTTGTGACCCTTTTCACTTACATTTTCCTCCTGGCAAGACGCTTCGTTGCTACGCTTATTTATCTAAGATGATGTCGTACTTTAAAACCCATGTACATGGAAATGATTGTATTCAATTATGATTACAAAACATCTTGTCTGCAAAAGGATGATTTGATATGCATAAAAATAAAGATTATGATACTTCAACAAGCTCAGTTGTGTTAAATGCATCATTATGCTTTTCCACTCAGCCCTGTCTACAGCCACAAGTTGATAAAAGTACTGGATTCTTTCATATATGCATTAAAACATGACACGTATATTTTTATTTTACACTTACTATGCATGAAAAGGAGGCACTGTTCTGTTATCAGGACCGGATTCAGAACTGTATGTATGTATGTATGGATTGATGTGTTATGTATGCATGTATACATGTAAGTAAGTACAAATGTGTGTGTGTGTGTATACATATACAGACATATGTGCATACATTCATACATTTTTTAATCTGGTCCCAATAATAGAACAATACTGAAAAGAACAAACATAATCTGATATAAAATTTTAATAAAAAAAAATACTGAATATCATATACAAAATATAAATTTCTGAAGTGTAATAAAATCACATTTTTGAAACTACACAAATAAACAGAGATGATTTTCATTAAATAAATTCCTCAGAAGAGCACCATACAATTGCATTAAATATATGTGGCTAAATGATCAAATAAATTTTCCTAAATTCTAATATATCAGAACATATAGTAAACAGACTATACACATCATGATAAACCATAGTGTTATAAATGTTTTACATGCGAGTTACAAAAGCACACCAAATAATGATAATTGGAGATATTATGGCAAAAAGCAATTTTTAATTTCAAATTTATGGAAATTTTGCTTATTCTTGCTGGTTTAGTACCTCCAATAAATGACTTACATAATATCACATTTCGATTACCAGAGATTTGTGTAAAGGAGAGATATCAAAACACTTCACCTTAACAATTTTGTTTCCAAATTTTAAAAAGCATCATAATCTAAGAGCAAACAGAATTTAATTAAAGCATTTAAGAGAATATTATTTAAAAAGAGAATTTTAATCCAGAAGACTTAAAATAAATTCTTTTTTTAATCATGGATCGGATTCTAGTCTAAATCTTTTGGATTAAAATTCTTCCCACTTAGCAGTCCAGAATTTAGCAGTAATGGGCTATGTTTTTCTATCACAGATTTCTATGTATTAGAAAACTTGGTACTCTGATTATCCACCCAACCGTACTGCAGTCAGTAATCCTTGATGGGGTAATTAATTTGTAAATAATTTTTGACACCCTAACACGTGAAAAATAGTACGAATTTTTAAAAATGACAGCACAGTGAAAATTACATAAAACAGCAATGAATAAATGAAATTTAAAATGTAAGATACAACCATAAAGACAAAGTGAAAATTATATAAAACAAACAACCATAACGAAAAACTCAAAATTACATAAAATAGCAACAAATTAACTAAATTAAAAATGCAACAAACATCCATAATAAAGCAAGTCTTCTACCCATGTACACAATGATCTATTTTAACTTATAAAAACATCAGAGAACTGCTGAACTATCAACATTCCAAAGCAACTTGACACAGCTCTCTGTGTACATATCAACCTATTTTAATTGAAAAGAAAATCAGAGAATTATATGAGCTGGTAAAAATATATTTCAGGTGCCCCTTGGAGAAAATTGGCGATCTTTGGTGGTACAATGACACTGAGTTTGCACAATTCTTTGACTTGTTATTTTGACTTTGTGTAGTGGCACTAGCCAAAAATACACAAAGGCGCTACACAAAGCCAAAATAACAAGTCAAAGAATTGGCCAAAAATCACTGTTACACAAAGCCAAAATAACAAGTCAAAGAATTGCACAAACTTGGTATCCATGTACACATCGACCTGTTTTCACTTTAAAAAACATCTCCAAATTGCACAAACTAGGCACTGCGCACTCCATTGACTTTGTCCATGTACACATCGATGCATATTCACTTGCAAAGTCAAAGGAACAGACAACAAAAAATATACAATCTCAATAAACTACATTTTAAATCAAACAATGAAATAACATAAAAAAGGAAATTCATCTTAACACTACGCAAAAAAAATATCCACAAAACTTCCTAAAATTATTTGAACTACAATCCGTATACTGGCGTCACCACATAAATTCACAAAAATAAGGGTAAAAAATATCCTACGTAGTGCCAGTATCCTTCGACATTCAACCATATGCATTTCCTTCCTACAAACATGACACTTATAATGGCTACTAAAACCTTCATTTACACACCAGTCAATTAATGTTGTTTTCCTTTTTGTTCCAAATTATACAGAAACTTCAAATTAAACTTACCACATTCAACCATTTTACCATGTAAACCATAAAATAAGCAACGTATTTTCTAACCAACATCCAACACTTAGAAATCCCATCAGTCAAATTCACCGCAATCACGTAACCAATTATGTCATAATAGTGTTTCCATAACATTCAACTTCTCAAGTTATCATAAATGAAACAACCTGGCAATAAATGAAACAACTACTTGGCGATAAGTGAGACAACAATTTAGCGATAATCCAAAAGACACCCTTCAATATACTCTAACCCATGAGTTAACTTTATGGAATGCATATTTCTACATTCTCTGCTACTAGACACAATGACACATTTATGAAAAAATGCAACATTTTCTTTTTCATTAACAGGAAAACTCCAGAGTGATATAATGATTCATTGCAAGAAAGAAAAAAACTACACACTAATCACAGCTAGCAGAAATTACAAACATGTACCTTACATTTCACTTGGCATGCATTGTTAGAGTTGGCAACTGTAGCCAAATAAATACATTTTTTCAAAATTCAGGATACTTTGGTGACATAGTGATAGAATTCAGGATACTTTGGTGACATAGTGATAGAATTCAGGATACTTTGGTGATTTTTGTCAAGGTTGGATGGATAATCAGAAAGCACAAAAAATGTCCATATGAAAAGTGAGCTCAGTATTATCAGTTCAACTTGAAAAAAAAAAAAAAGAGAGAGAGAGAATAGCAAAAAATAAATAAATAAATATAAGAACAAATAATGGGATAAGGGAACAAAATCTGAACTCCAGTGATCAATGTTATTTTATCAGTATAGTCCATGGAAGAAATAAGCTCAGAAAAATAAAAACTTAGCTCTATAGCTTTACACACACTTCTGTTGCAGAAGTTTGAGACAAGTTTCAACATAATCCACTCAGTAATGCATGCTAGCAAATATCAACTTTCCGTCACTACTCTTTGCAACCAGTAGTGCTACAGAATGCTATAGTTTGACCGTCTCAAATGCAACCTTGACTAGCATTCTACCAAAACACATATGCAAAAGGGGTGTTAGTTGCTATGACGTGAAAGGTCATGCAAAAGTCTTTCCTTCTCCAGAAAAAAAGAATTTATATGCTTGAGGGGAAGAAAGTCCCATCCTTCCACTCTATTTTGAGAATAATTCGGTCTTGAATGGCACAATTCATGTTTGCACTCATGGCCTCGAATGAGGCGATCAAACTATAATGTAAGCAGCTATAATTTCCAAGACTGTCATTCTTGAAACACTAGGAACCTATACAGTTGTGCTCATCAATATCCTTGTTAAGCAGGCACTTATTATTTAACAACACTGAAAGCTCCAGTCTTGTCCTTCATTTTTTCTCTCACATGCATTAGCTGTTATGAATTACAACATTTGTTCTCTTGGCATATGTGCTATGACATGCCTCTGGTAAGCACAGTCAAATAATATTAGCAAACAAAGAGTATTCATTTCCTAGAGTTGTTCAGACTTTTTTATTTCACCCTAAATATATATTATTCCATTGACCATGAAAGTTGGCAGAGATCCTGCCAAAGTTGTACCAGTCATTCCTGTGGAATTCTATGCCATATTTCTGTCTGCAATTCTTACAATAAAACACTCATTAGTCTCTCTGCACTACTCAACAAACAGAAATCCACTGCTGCCAAAGTTTTTGATCTGCTTCATTTTTGTGTTTTGTACGCTTCTGTCAATTTCTACTATTCTGGATTGAAAAAGATTTTGAAAATTCATTGTATGTTGGCCCAGATACAAAAATGGGGCTTTCCAGTAATAAACTGAATATATTAATTGCTACACCATAATATCACATGAAAGGATGCCTTTCTTTCTCCAAATATGGAAAACATAACATAAAAATATTGCACTGATTCTTTACTAAAATTACTGTACATGAACTGTGAATATAATGAACTAATACAATCTATTCACACTAATTCTGAACTAACAGTTCCTAAAAAACTGTACTATTACAGCAATTAATATATGACTACGATCACAAAGTTCTACACAAAAAAATTATGAAAGAATTTAAATTCAAAAAGTAAACTATCAATTTAAAAATGGAAAAAATATATTCAAGTCTTGACGAAACATTTCAATTTTTAAAAGAATGGTTAAAAATGGAAAGGCATTTATTTTCATACTGATAAGGACTAGAAGACTCTCATTTCCTCCCACAGATTGGCTTAATATCAAAGCCTTATTTATAAATAAGCAGATAAACAATATTACAAAAGATAACTTTTTTCAGGTGTAGCAGATTTTATTATAATGTTTAGAAATAAGTCTCCTTATTTTTTTTTAGCAGTAAAAAAATTCAGATTCTACTTTGAAAGTCTAAAAGTTATATATTATCTCTCTAAATTTTGATACTACTAGAAAATTTTTCAAATATAAAAATATTGCTTACTTGATGACAGATGAGACTTCCCTTACTGCATTAGGCAATTGCAATTCACAAAATTTTGTCCAAACAGAGCTCTGAAATTAGAAAGTGGAAAGAATAAACATGCCTTCTTCATTACATGATAAAAACTTTGTAAGAAACTGTAAGAAAAATAACTGTAAAAGTGCTTACTTCTGCACATGCTACTAGACAACCACCTCGGAAGCCCTACAGACAAATATGTATTACGCATTAACAAAGATTGTAAGATATAATCATATGAGAAATGTAATAAAAAAGAGCTATTTTAGCTAAAAGAAATATACTTCTTTGAGTAAAACAAATATTTTTATTAAAAGAAAAAAAAGAAACACCAAATCTTTTATTTTAATTATTTGGGGATAACATATTTAATACTTTCTTTTTAAAATGAAGATAGTTGCAAGTTTAAGATAGTTGTACAATTTTAAATGTGTTAAGTAAGTATAACATTGTAAAGTAATATTCAGTGGATACTACACTGTAATTTTTATTAACAGAATTATTGTTAAGTAAATGGTAAACAGTAGTAAATGAACTTGTTCTTTAGTTATTATTTAAAGCTGTTATTTATGTTCTGGAATGAAGATGTAAAATGCTTTTTGTTGTACTTTCATTTACATTACAAGTAAAATAAAATATATAAAACACTTGCATATGTTAAAATTATTAACACATATTTTTACAAATCTCAAATTCATGAACCACAGAATTTTACAAATTATTGCATTGATACCCAAAGGTAGTCTACAAGTTAAGAGTTTTGCCCTTATTTATTAATTAAATGCATTCTTTTTCAAGAGCTCTATTTTCAACATTTTCTTGTGGAAGATTATGGATTATTTAGATATGGCACTTGGTGTCTGAAAAAGGAAAGG
Organism: Stegodyphus mimosarum; assembly: GCA_000611955.2. Taxonomy (NCBI): domain Eukaryota; kingdom Metazoa; phylum Arthropoda; class Arachnida; order Araneae; family Eresidae; genus Stegodyphus; species Stegodyphus mimosarum. Next base: position 54,639 of record KK115291.1, on the reverse strand, counting down.
GATGCTCCTGTAGAGCCATTTTTAAGGGAAACTGGCTCATATCCACATTACACATGAGGAAAAAAACAAAAACTTCCATACAAATATTCTTCTCATCAGAATTTGAACCCAGATCAAATGACAGTTTTACCACTCAGCCACTGGTAGGGCCTTATGCTCTTTGGAGAGACTGCTAAAAATTTGGATGAGAAAGGGTAAAATTTTCCAAAATTGTTTGACCTATGGACTTCTCCGGTTGATAAGGATGGACGAAATTGCTCTCCCCTCCACAAAAAAAAAAAAAAAAAAAAAAAAAAAA